>CAJQUW010015746.1:0-107763 GCA_907163375.1 Prostheceraeus crozeri | reverse complement strand
TAAATTTGGTTTGCAGTCAGCCAGAGAATTTTGTATTTTGTGTGGCTTCATTTAAGAATGTTATCATTGTTAAGTCATGTGTGGGGTCCCGCCATTTTGGCGGGGGTCCGCCAGCTAGGGTTTGAGCGTACAAAATGTTAAAGGACCCGAAACGCGACCTAGCTGGTCATTTTGCTGATGAACCCCTTCTATGTTTATTCTTTTCTGGTATGTCTTGTATAAAGATTGTAAATATGTTTTATTGTTCGGTACGCCATCTAAGTATTATTTCTTTCTTTTATATTACCCGATGACCGGCGTGAACGCTTTCAACAGCCCTTTTCAGGGCTACACTTATTAAGTATTTATTGAGTTTTTATTGTATATTATTGTTCATTCGAAGTGCACTAACCTGACTTTTCCCATAACACAAACTGATCACTTGACAAACAAGTTGTAGCTACTACTAAATCCATTAATGTGCTTCATCTTGTCACTCTGTCTCCGAAGACTTCTCAATAGAAGAACTTCACAATCTGTTGTTTCGCTTTCGCTCTGTTCGAAACATGATACTGGGATGGGAAAAATTCCCATAGGTACAGTAAAATGAGGATGACACATCTTAAATTTCTTTATACACCTAAGTTGCAGTATCAGCTGTAAGCTATGACACACCTATAGAAAATTCCTGAGAAGTTTTGTTCTTGCTCACTTTTGTCCAAACAATTTAACTTGAAAATGCTCGTCCGTTGGTTTTTTTTGACCAAAACTTGTATGGTACGGACTTTTTACTTGTGTGCATCTAACTCAAATTCGTCGTTTCAAAAATTTAGATGTTAAATATTCGGAAGAATCAACAAAGAAGTAGTAAATGATCACCATCTTTTCTATCGCAAAAGCATTATTGAGGGCCGTATGATACCTGGGTCTAAATATTCAAAATTCAGGGGACATACCCGGGCTGGGCTTTCTGGTCTGTATAGTGTATATTATTAATTGTCTATTCTTCTCAACGGTGACATTCTTGCATTTTTTGCAATGTGCATGTATATCTAAATAAGTTGACATAATCGGAAGGTCACCGATGCAGTTGGCAGCAAACTTAATGTTTGGGTTTGCGCGAGCTCTTTCGAGGTCCGTCGAACATCACAATCATGCGTTCAATGATTTATTGCGAGATTCACATGAAGAAAAATGTAAAGTGTTCCGATTGTCTATGACAATATATTCCGATGGCTACTGACACTTTCTTCCTAAATTCGCGCACTAAGGGCTTAATAGCATGGATTTGTAGATCTTGAAACGCTGAATACAAAAATCAAATTCTTAAGTGTCACAGCCACTCGCTTTCGGTTATATGTAAGGTTAAAGGATTCCCATTGGAATCCAATGGTAAAGTTCAAGAAATATCTATGGATTGTGAAACACTTGGCAATTTTCGTACATTTTATTTTACAGAAAAGAATCTATTTATCAGAATGCCATGAAATTTGAAACATGATTAAGTTCAGAACACCAATTTCGATACAAAAGTTGAAGTGAGTCACATGATTCAGTATTTGATTAAGTCAAAACATGAAATTTACTCGCTTTTTAGAGGCTCTCAAACATCAAATACTGAATCATGTGACTCACTTCAACTTCTGTATCGAAATTGGTGTTCTGAACTCAATCATGTTTCAAATTTCATGGCATTCTGATAAATAGATTCTTTTCTGTAAAATAAAATGTACGAAAATTGCAAAGTGTTTCACAATCCATAGATATTTCTTGAACTTTACCATTGGATTCCAATGGGAATCCTTTAACCTTACATATAACCGAAAGCGAGTGGCTGTGACACTTAAGAATTTGATTTTTGTATTCAGCGTTTCAAGATCTACAAATCCATGCTATTAAGCCCTTAGTGCGCGAATTTAGGAAGAAAATGTCAGTAGCTCCTGTCCTAATAGTCTCTTTACAAAATGAGTCAATGGTAATATAAGGCTGATTAAAGACAAGAGCAACATGTTTATTTCCACTGATTCATTTTGTAAAGAGACTATTGTCATAGATATTCGGAACACTTTTTATTGCTTCATGTGAATCTCGCAATAAATCATTGAACGCATGATTATGATGTCCGACGGACCTCGAAAGCGCTCGCGAAAAACCCAAACATTAAGCTTTGCTGCCAACAACAAAGGGACCTTCCGATCATGTCATATACCGCATGTTCCTCGATATTCAATGAAATCCAAGTCAGTTATCTATACAAGTATAATGCATTTCGGTACGAATATAGGAGCATTACCGCTTGATTTATAATATACAGGGTGGTCCATTCAAAACCGCCGATTCAAATTGCTTATAACTTATTTGTCACTTATCATTCTCCATGGAGTTTTCACAGAAGGTGCGTACAAATGTGCATTTTATGTTCACCAAGCTTTTCACGAATGTGAGACAATCTTTTCGCGAATTATGGATCTCGACAAGACGGCCGTCGACTTCTATCACTCTCTCCAACAGACTGATATTCCTCCATCGTCTTCTGTCAATCCAGAAGGCTCTGCATGTAGTCTGCTACTCACGATCTTTCACAATGTTATTTAATGAACGAAAAGTTCGAAAACTATACGTATCTATGAAAAGCACCATTGTCAAGAATTAAACAAGCTTGGCCAGAAAGAAGGCCCACAGGAGGAAAGATAACTTCATTCACAGATATTCGACTTTTAAAATCTTTGAGAATTCACTGTTTCAAAATATAAATTTTGGTAATCAAAATATAAGACAAGGGGTACTTTTGACTGCTGTTAATTGAAACGGCAGATATACGTATATGCTCACAAAACAGCAACATTTCAGAAAAACATAAATTGCATATTTGTACGTAGCGTCTGTGAAAATGATAGAGTAGCAAAAAAAGTTGGATGCAATTACAATGGGAGGTTTTAAATGGCCCACCCTTTTCGGGTACAATGATAACAGTGTGACCCCAGGAACCCTTGTGATCCCGATAGTTAGAAGATCAAGTCATCAAACACATTTTTTAACACGCAATATAGGACAAATGCTACTCAGCCAAATGTTCAAAAATATTGTTGAAAGGCTGTTCTGAGTATTTCAATATTTCGTAAGAAACTAAGAAATCACAGTATAATCATTGGCACAGTAACGGACTTAATGACTATCATAATTGTGCCCAATTTTGTAGGATTTTTGTAGGACCGTAGTCTTTTATTTGTTGGCCTAGATTTAGGATAGTAGTCTGATGGACAAGAGTGAGAATATCAAGAAGGCAAAAGGAGTTTGATACCAATCAGAATCAGCATTTGAAAAATAGCCGCAAGGGATCGAGAGTGAATATATTTACTGCTCTGTCGAAAGTTTTCAAGCTCACTAAAGAAGAAAAAACATTTACAAAGGCTCAGCTCAGAAAGCGGTGACAGATTTACCGCCAATCTGTCTATGTTAGTTCTATGTTGGATATGGCAAAGACACGTAAATTACTCCGAGAACTTGACGACCAAAGATTCTAACCAAAATCATTGATTATGGGCGAAGCTCAGCCCTTCCTCGTGTTGTGAACTCTGAACAAAAACAAGCTATTGGAATATGTACGCCACAGATTCCTAGATAAGTCTGATGAACGCGTGTAAAATAGAATAGATGAATATGAAATCTCCGCCTGGCACATAGACTGGGAAGATGTAGGTTATTCCCATTCATACCTTTTAACCAGGGTTATCATGTAAATTAAAATAGTTATAAAATAAACAATAAAAAATTGAATTGATTGATGTATTCAATGAAAACTCTCAATGATCAGGCAAATTTCCAATTGTCAAATTCGTAGTCGACATGTTATGCGATCTATGATTGCTAAAAACTGACCCCGAGAAACTTGGCTACGTGCGTATATCAACTTGCATCTTGTGCTTGATGTAGATAACTTTAAAATAATCATAACTTTACCCTAAAAATGTGAAAAATTAAAGGGGTACTTGTTTTAATGTTCACGTGTAAATGATTATCAGGAATTACAGATATCAACTGAAAGTAGTCAACAGGAAAAAATTACAAATCATTAATCGAGACAAAATGGCAAAACATGTTCCAGATTTCAAAACATGAAATTTGATCACAAAGATATGTCTGTCAGCAACCCGATAGCCTAAAACCTGCTAAGTTCCGTACTTTATTTGATGCATATAATGCTGCTTTTGAATTTTGAGTACCGGAAAAAGACATTCACAGACCAGTTTATGAATATATTCTTGATGCTTAAACCCCTTGGGGAAACAGGCTAAGTTTCTTTCCATCTTCTCATGTACGTGATATCCCAACAAAATATCCAAAAACAAAATGAGATGATTCATTCAGAAATTGGTGTCAGTAAATCTATTTAATGAATTTGACTCTAGGAAAAAGAGAATTTCGCAGAATCTTTCATAAAGGCTGAAAATGATGTTATTAAGCAAAAACTACCTAAAATGTTCGTACATGTGTGATGTTTTAATTAAACTGCGATTTTATATGTTGTTTTGATAGAAATGGCATTAGTATTTTAATAAAGCAATTCATGATATTTGGAGATTATTTGGAGAGCTTGCATAAAATGAATAAAAGCACATATAAAATTGTAGACTTATGCGATGCTTTCACTGGGATATCAAAAAAGTGAAAATTTTGCAAAGTTAATAAGCCTATATTTTCGGTAAGTCAATATCAATTAGAGTTCATGTATATCATATATTCATATATATGTACATGCAACACGTAATGTCAGAAGTGACATAAACAAGACGATCAGTAACAATTCGAAGGGGCTTAAAGTGAATATATTGATATTAGCTAGTGCCACAACATGAAATCACTTGATATTCATGC
Organism: Prostheceraeus crozeri; assembly: GCA_907163375.1. Classification (NCBI taxonomy): domain Eukaryota; kingdom Metazoa; phylum Platyhelminthes; order Polycladida; family Euryleptidae; genus Prostheceraeus; species Prostheceraeus crozeri. The sequence goes on along the minus strand of CAJQUW010015746.1, from coordinate 102,909 downwards.
ACTTTTACGCACATGAGCAGAGTAAATTCGTTATTCAGTAGACATCAAAAATACCTATTCTTTCTCTGACTTTATCACGACAGAACTGTAAAATATAAATTTCATGAATTCCATCATGACGTAATTGCAAATCACTAAAATACCAATTAAAATACCCTCTTCAAATTTAACTTGAATTTTCTATCTAAAGTTCAGGCTTCCCACGCTACTTTTTCAAATTTCAGGATGCAAAAATCATTAAATTTCAGGCCATTTTCCCCAGCAGCCTCCACCATCCCTAACAACTGCTCCCTTACCATCCTTTCATCATAAACAAACAATCATTAACGAATGGTAAACAATCGAAATTTAAGAAAATGCTTTTTAACGATATAAAGTTCACGCTTTTCAGCACTACAACAAAGTTTTAACGTATTTGGAAGAACACGGCGAGTTTTTCTACTTCACACTCGTTTTCTATGTTAAATATTTTCCTTTTGAGTTGCTCTTTGGTTATACGAATATTTTGTAATTGCATACATGTTTCATTCAGCTTATCATTACCAGCGGATAACATAATTTTTGCAACTCGAGCGTTCGTCGGATTAGATGACTTCAATGCAGAGTCAAGTTTAGATGTTGATTCGGCTATTAGGTGTTTTGCACAAGCCACTTCACTTTCGTGACGAGATTCAAATGATTCTTGTTCCTTTAACTCTTCCAGTAAATGGGCTGAGTCCTTTTTGATTTGCTCTAATCTCTTTCGTTTTAATTCATCTTCTTTTGATTTTTCATCTGCAAGGCGCTTTCTCTCTTTTTTCATCTTCGAGATGTCGAGTATACTCTGAGCGTGCTCTGTCAACGGATTGTGTCATTTTCTATGTGATAGGTACAGAAGTCACGGAACCACATAAACGAATAGCATCCTTGACAATCCTTTCTCATACTATAGACTCCTCACTCAGCGACATCCCATCGTTTGACAACAAGGAGTTGGCAGAAAATCCTTTTTCGGGTATTACGCTACCATGCGAAACAGTTACGGTAAACATCATTATCCTTATGGTCCCCTCTGTAGTGGTCGATCGCAAGCCATTCCGTCAACCTAAGTAGCATCCTAGAAATCGTTTTCCGTGATCAACTCTTCAGTTTACTCGTAGTTGTATCTTAGTTGATTCATGCCAAGCGACGAATTCCGATTTCCATTTAGCAATATTATTGTATATTATTATAATCATTAGTTTTTGTCAATGATTTTTTTATCTCGGAATTTGGTTTAACATCAAATTAGGCCTATCTCAAATTTTGTCAAGACAGCTCAAAGCACCAAGTTCTATACCTACTGGGTCCTACTTAAAAGAACATAAAAACAAAACTCAAGTTGATCAGAAATTCTTACTATAATGGGAACCATTTCAGATCAACTTAATCGCTTGAATTCATGTTCCTTTAACAGATAGGCAAGCCAGGGGCGCTCAACACCCCGCACTCCTAAAATGAATGTGCCTTGCTACATTTTAATTGGTTCTGTGTATCGGTAAATTCATTTCAAATCTGATGACTAATTGACAACCGCTCTAAGCATAACTTCAGACATTATTCGCAAAAAATGATATTTTCAGTTGAACTGTAAGGAAAACCTATAAGAAAATCGTCATTTTTCAGGACAAATCACGACAGTTTAAGAAATTTCAGGAAATTCAGGAATTTCAGGACGAGTTGGAGGCCTAAAAATTGCACAACATTTGTTCTGAATTTCTTCATGCGCTGTGAAAAGACGCGTGCGTCAAATCAAGATACGGCATGCTTTTTTTGCGATCTATACTTCATCTGCTCGTTTACGTTTTAATTTTTCTGTTGTCGTGACTGAATGGCATAATTATACACTACTTCTCAGTAGTATCAATATTCGCGTATTTCTGCTTTATTGGATAAGTGAACGTCAATTAAAAGCCCGGTATAATTCCGTCATATTTTGATCCTGCAGATTTTCATTGTTAATCTGCAAAGTGTTTCTGATTCAATTGACTGTAATTATCATTTTTGCAAATGATTAGTTAACTATCAAAAACCATTTACGCCTGCTAAATATGACAGTGTAAAAATGCATTCTTATGAAGTGTTATATTAATTTATATATTAATCAGCGGCGGCCCGTACATATGGGCGCCTGGGGCGCAGCCCTCCATTAGATAATACACCAAAATTAATATAAATCATCATCAAGTTAAATGAACGCTAACTGAACGGTCAATGGCTCAACCTGTCCAATAACTAAGAATGCCCAAACATCAATCAAAGCACGTTTTAAGTGACTCAGACGTCACCGTCCCTATGTCTCGTGGATGGGGCGCACAGCAAATGCGCCTCGCTTCAATCACGTTAACGTTTCACAAAATCTTGTCTGTAACCTTCCGAATTTCAAATGAAAAAGTTGCTCAATAGTTATGACATATTTTTGCCTTGAAAGCCGATTTAGCTTTAAAAAATTGTGAATAATTTGAAATCAAATTGAATGAAAGAACTTTATAATGATTTTTTTATTTCAATTACCTGTTGCGAATTCAAGCATATTTTCTATTTTTGCTTGATTGAGAGTCCTTATTATATAAATAATTCTTTATTATAAAGACATCTCAGTTAGCAAATGGAACAATTCAATTTTTCCCATGTCATAATTAGCCTAAACAGTTTCATATAAGTTTAGGCTTACATGTATAACTAATAGTAATTATAGTATGTATAGTTAGCTGCAACTGAGACCACATTAGCTTATGAGCTTAAATAATGAAGTTTGGACTGCGCCCCACTTCAGCTGAACTGCACGAGCCGCCACTGATATTAATTATTATTAGCATTGGTATCAATTTGTTGTCTTGATTGATGTTACATTAAATAATAAATCATGATTACCGGTGAAACAGACGAAAAAAAGAGGGCACTCCAGTGTTCAGGAACAAACTATAAAATGCTGAGAGACACAATGCTAAAATTCTTCACTATACATTGATGAATGATACAGTGACTGCTTGGCTAACTTCAAGGCTCATTTGGCTAATCTGCGGTGAAAACCCTTATCATTTTTTAATGATGTCCCTCCATCAAATAGATTTGGATAGATGCATTGCACCCACGCGACGTGTAGGTCGCAAGAAAATAGTCCTGTGTGATCGTGAAATAAAATGTCTTGTGTTCACTTCAGGCGATGGTCATCACGCAAGATTAAAGGGTAGTTTAAAAAGAATTCTTCTGCATCATCAATGGCAACAGTCGTATGGCACTAAATGCGTGATTAGTTGAATTGGATATCTCCGGGGCATTCGATAAAATCTCGCTTCACGGCTTCTTTAGAAATTCAGGTTTTATTGAGCTGTCGGAGAACTCCACAAACCTCCTAACTCTCACCTTAGTGACATACAGCAGTGGTCTCGTCTTAGATTGCTGAAGGTCTTCCACCAAGCTGCTCATTGAAGGAATTCCGCAGGGGTCAATTCGGAAACCTAATTGGCCACTTATATATGCTGTGCGCCGATTACTTCCTTGATAGCCTTGTGACTAAACTGGTGATGTATGCAGTGTGCAGGCGACCCAGCACTCTTCACTTCAATTCCAATGGGCGACTTAAGTTTTAAAGAGGACCCAATAACGTCAACACTCTAACGAATTTTTTTAGGACGGTCTTTGCAGCACATGCTTGACTTGGTCTCCTAACGGAGCGCCAAATGGCTTGTTTCTCTCAATCCTTCAAAAACTCATCATTCTGTGCTCACGACTTAAGAAAAAGATGACTAACCTAGCAGTAGGATGTCAGACAATAACATTCGAGAACAAGATTCCATTTCCTTACTTGGACTAACAGATATCAGCGACTTGTCATTGAACCTTCCATCTATAGTGATCAGCAAGCAGACAGCTCAATGCATTGGTGGCCTCTGTCGTGCAAGCAGCTATCTTCCACCACAGGTGTGTGCTATATACAAGTTTGTTACCCGCCAACTGTGTTGCCATCTGTAGGCATATCCCCGAAAACGAATTTCAAGCTTTTACAACAGCTTGAGAAAATAAGTCTCTTCTATCAACATTATTTTGGTAGAAGCAATTCTGCAGTAAATGATTGAGTAGCGAATCCTCCGTTCTTCCCCAAATGCACGCACAGAGTTAATGCACTCAGGTGCCTCCATCAGAGCTTATATGTGCATACAACAAGTCATTCGAAACGTATTTGTTCGCCCGGCACAAATCGGAATCAGCTTTCTCAGACCACTTTCCTTGAATAATGCAATTTTGATAAGAGGCGTGCATACAGGTCTCTGATAGAGACGATTCAACATGCATGAAAGGTCTGACATTCTGTTCATCTAATTTAGATTTTTCAGAGTGCAGCCCCAAGCAACATTCATGGCTCATTGCTGTTATAGGCTCATAAAAGATTCTTCAGGACCTTAAATATATCTGAGCAGTGAAAACTCAACCGAATTGGAATCACTAGTTTTATTTGTATGTATATTGGGTGATGTCGTTTTGCACGACACATCGCTTTGCTCATCAGTACTTTCCTCGACAGTGCTTACATCTTTGTGACGATTTTTTAAGTTGAAGATACAATTTATTGCTGAAGAAAGTAATTGCACCGAGCTTTCGCGAGTTGTTGTTGCTATTTTCAGTTTCCTTCGGTTTTATTTTCGAATCGGAAATTGTCATCTTGCGATTGTAATCCTACTAGGAAAAAGATTCCTTGGTCCTTGAGTTGATCCTCAACAATGCTTCACGCTCATTTGTTGCGAAATTTATCAGAAACAAAATTTATCTTCAGATTAAGGGCTGCCCTATGGGGACACACTACAGAGATGAAGTGCTTTGTCTGCGTGTTTGAGTCTGGAGATGACTTTCATCAATGCTGATGGTCAGGACCAGAACTAGTCTCGAGGGGCAAGAAGATCAATTTTCCATTGAACGCAATGCAAATTCAAACCTGAATTCTGACGAACCAGAGGATTGAGACCACATTAAACGTACACAGTCACTAAATTTAGATCGTGAAGAGTCGAACGATGTGAATAATATTTCCATTTGACGAAATTATCAATGAGAAGAATTGAGTTAAAGATATGTACTTTTCATTTGACAGGCCTGTCTACAATCTGATCGTTTCGTATCAATGGGTTCACTGATAACAGCTATGTCCGAAATGCGCGTGCTTGACCTGTCACACAAGCCAAAGAGAGACGAATATCTATGTCAATCTCTATCGCCTACTAACATTGCATATTGATAGGATTATGTCCGATCCAGACTAACCCACACGGAAATCACTCTATCTCTGCGTTATCAACAGATGAATGTTTGATAAAGTAAAACTTAAGATCAACATCTATGTTGATCTCAATGTAATATCAAATCACATGGCCATCGAAAGAGAGAAAGAATTCGCAACTTCGATGCTGGTGAGCGAAATCTGTTTGCAATAATCAAAATAAGGTATGCTTAAATTGGACCAGGGATATCTAGAGCATATCCCTATATCTCATACCCCTATAGCTGGAGATATCCCGGATTTAAACAAGCAAAATAGATGAGATAAATCACAAGAAATCAATCATTCAAACAAAGACCCTCCTTGACCTCAGGGTACATCAGATTTGACTACATCATACAGACAACTTTTTATGACTAATTGAAGGAACAGTATCATTGGGAATCCCCAAACACTCCAGGAGGTAAAGGAAAATGTTCAAGCGGAGAGACGTCTGCTGCAAGAAGCTGTAACCGGGTATGCGCTACTTACTTACTTGAGTTGAAAAGAGAATTCCCCTGTGAGCAAAATTGTCATTTGATGGACATTGTCTTCCATACTTAGATGAAATGAACTCCTGTTCTTACATTTATTGAACATACATGTGCTTTTGGATTAAATGATAAGTTTGCTGATCCATAAGTTATTGTAGATTGAAGCCCATCACTCCTGCGGCTCCCACACTGTATTTTTTAGCAGCAAGCATTTTATTTGGGAGGCGATTGATATTTAAAATGAAAATCAACAACCTTCCGTCAGTTGCCATCAACTATGAAGATGCCGTACTGAGATATTAAGGACTTTGGTTTCTACGAGATAATATATAGTTTGCACTCACTACTCTACTAAGATTCAAACTAAAAATAAAATCAATGAAAATAATTGCCTCTGTCTGTTGTAATTGTAGAATAAAGGGAATTCTCAGTTCATATGCAAATCAACCGATTTCGCGTTGTAGCTTCAATATAGTATGTCATAATTCAATTTTGTTCATTAAATTTTAATCAATTTTTTAATTGAATTTTGGCATTTATATCCAACATTTTCAGTATCTCAGACTCATAACAATCACTTTTATAATGAATATTTGGCATCAATCAAGCTTGTAATGTCATTATCATATATAGAAATTTTCTGAGTAACTAAATGCTACAAATGGCAGTAGTTATCAAAGAGTGCAACTGTTTAGCATTTTAATTTCATGTTACAGAATCACGATGGTTCCAATTGTATCTGGGATTTTTCACAGTAAGGAATTATAAATCTATTTCAGATAACTCAAGAAAGGATGCATGCTGCAAGGTTTCCGGTCATGATGCTCACTTTCCACTGCAGAAATGCTTCGCTTCGATTCATCATCGTTGATAAGTAAATTGGAAATTAGTTGATGACAATATAGAGTACATGTATATAGTAGTAACCAGCAATGGTGGTGAAGGAAATTTAGAAGTGCGATCAATTGAATCCTCTTTGTAGGCTCATCTGATATTTGTATACCGCAATCAAATGTGCATATGCATCTGCCACATATGCTTTTTATTATGTACAGCACCTATTCATAATCGCGACACAGGTGTAGAAAGATCGAATGACATAGAAAAATGTACGAAGCTATTAAGTTTTCTACCAAAAAAATTATTTTGATAAATTTTCTTTCCTTACCGACATGTTCTGCTGTTCTGACAATCGGAAAATGCAACATTGCAGGTTGATTGGAGACTTTGATATGAGCACTTTGGAAAGAATAGTGAACGTGCATAATTGCAAACAGAGTCGCCTGCAACACATTCGCAAGTGAGAACATCTCGAGGTTGATTTTCATTGGATGAGTAAAAATCAGAGATGTATTGCATGCACGTCGAATTTTGATGGCAAAATTTTCCTTTAAGATCAATTCCACCCGGTCGACATTTATCATTCATTGAAGTTAAGGAGCGTAAGCAATGAAGCCTTGATATGCATCGCAACAACACTGAATAGCAACTTTCCCCTGCAAAGAAAGGCATCAGCAGAACTTCATGAAGTTGCATTTACGAACATAATTCCGCAAACCACTTTTGCAGAAATTTCAAATTCATGATTCAGATAGATTGATAAGTATGAGTAAGGTATCTAGACTAGTTCAAGGAAGTAATGAAACTTTCAACGCAGGTAGACGCGTGAACGATTCTATCGAAGGAGAGGGAGGGGGACAGGGTGCTAAAGCACATTTTTATGCGTGTTATGCAGGAATAATACTCATATTCTGATGAAAACTATATTCGTCCTATGAAAGTATGATATCTATATTATTAAGCATGTAATGAAGGACGTCCCTCAACAGAAATGAAATATGCCCCATCAACAGAAAATTTAATGTAAAATGTTGGAATGAGGGGGAGAAAAGAGACTAAAAAAGCAGGGTCACGAAAGAATTGTCAAAATGCAACCTATTGCAGAACTGATATTATTTGAATACACATTTTTCATGCGCGATACGGTATATGAAGTTGAAAATGCGGAAGTTCATATATTCGTGTATTACCGGACCTGAATTCACGCTGCCTCTCTCTAGGGTTCACGGCAGAAAGTGATAAACACACACCAGCATAGAAATGGACACATGAAGCACGAATATGGTTCACCGATCTATCAGGAACAAAAGACACATGACATGATGACGCTGTACATACCTAGAAGATCAAGGTGTAGTAGTACATGTTACTAACAAAATTAAAAGTCAGAAGGAATTTACTTTTACTTGTTCTTTGCTCCCTTGACTTTATACTTTCCTTCTCATATTTTCGAATTCTATATCTTATTTGTGACTTTACTGCAGTCAGTCTACTTTTAATTTTGTTAGTAACATGTACTACTACACCTTGATCTTCTAGGTATGTACAGCGTCATCATGTCATGTGTCTTTTGTTCCTGATAGATCGGTGAACCATATTCGTGCTTCATGTGTCCATTTCTATGCTGGTGTGTGTTTATCACTTTCTGCCGTGAACCCTAGAGAGAGGCAGCGTGAATTCAGGTCCGGTAATACACGAATATATGAACTTCCGCATTTTCAACTTCATATACTGATATTATTACCAAAACTGAGGCAGTAATTGAGGAAATCAAGAAAAGCTTGTATAAAAGATAAAGATCAGAGTCAGATTAATTTAACTATCAATTAATTCTTCACGAATAATATGGCAACTCGCATACGAATTTCATCAAACTTACGACGTTAATTAATTTCTTTTAATATTCGTCAATGAATCAGGAATCAATGCACGTCAGGAATAAGTTATGTTTCGAAATTGCTGCGAGAGTGCTTCACCCACAAATGGTTTCACCTTTCAAATACAAGTCTTATGATAAATCGATTGTATCGCTGTAATAATAGCTGTAAGTCAATTTCCAAATTTTTTGGGAAACAGTGACATTTTACTTTAAATACTGTAAATGTAAATTACAGTAAGTAATGCACTGTAAATGTAAATTTATGCATCTTTCAAATTGAAACAGCACGATTAAAAGAAAGTGCACGTATTTATGGAAATAACCAAATGCAGTTTCAGTAGTCTTTCTGATGAATTGATTTCAATGCATTGTCAATGAAATTTTTAATGTAATTTCATATCAAATGATCAAGTTTTTTGCGGAGAGAATGTTCCTGATGTCTAATCTAAAACTATTTTTTGAAAATTCTCCATGTGTTTGCATTACTATTCTATACTTTAAAGCTTTAATGTTTGTGGTGTGAAACTTATTAAATATATAAAATAGAAAGAAAATTTTAATTCAAAACATTCAATTGAAAATTGAAAAGGAAATTAAGTTGATTCCAAAGAAATTTCATCGACTGCATTATGATTTAGGTCCGTACAAAGAATTAAAATTTTTGTAAGGTATTTCAAAATTACCTGCTAAATTTATCGAGAATTGCGTAGGTGATAATGATGTGACCGACATTAATAATAAGAGCATTATCACGACACATTCTTAAAAACTCTTTATTATACAGAAATTTGCAAATATTCAAAATAACAACCATTGGCACTTGTACATTTTTGATAGTGATTTTAATATGTGTTTTCTTTGATCCTGTCTGACATTAAAGGCTGTCAGGCAAAACTCGGCCACGCGCAGATCCGTAGTAGGCATAGGGTGCAGATCGTTCTGTGAAAGTCTCATTTTCGGCCTCGTTCTCTGAGAAAGCTCTCTCCGGCTGCCGGACTAGATGTCCTTAGACCTGATCAGCATCTATAAAATGATAGAATGACTGAACAAGCTGAAGGATCGCACAGTAAGCAGCACTGCGTCTATTTATCGTGGTTTTGCAGTGCGCCTGATATTCATTAAAAGATTGCACATTGCCAGCTCTCCTGGCCACAAAATAGAATTAGAAAATAGAATTAGAAAATTAGAATTAGAACAGAATCAGAAATAGATATTATCGTTTAGTTCTGCGGTGATTGTGTAAAGTGAGGTTACACATAGCCGGGTTGCTCATTGCGGAATATTACTGTATTTGATACATCGAGGAATCATATTCTATCATCAATGCATGCGGTTGAAGTTTCGGAGGTGCTGAAGGTCAATGATTTTTTATGGACTAAACTTTCCCATCCCATGTTGCTGTGTGTCTGATTTGGTGGGATTGTAAAGCAAAATTTAATAAAAAGCATGCTGATGAGTCTAATATTTGCTTTATGTAATCTGTCGCAAAGTTTGGCTGCTCTGAGGACAGAAAATGATTAAGGTTCATTCATTTCTGGTAATTGACAGTTTTCCGTTATTACCTATAATCTAACAAGCGTCTCGCTGACGTAACTTCATTGGTAAACTGATTTAACAGCTTTCATAGATAAATACAGAATTGACTATTGAATAATCTGCATGAAGGGATCATCGGATTTCTTTTATCAATGTCATGTTTCATGCGACTATGTCATTGTTGTGGAAGCTAAGGATTACATATGTCTAGAAACTGTGATTGTGTTGACAATCATGGATAAAAGTAAATTTCAAATTTTCAAAAATTCTAAGCGCTAGTAAAATACGTCAATAATTTTGCTAACAGTCACATTGTGCCGGTGTTATGATATTCCTTTTCCCCCAATTTAAATTGCTGATCGGAAAAAGTACATCAGAAAGCTGCTATTACTTAATTTCCCCCTTCGGCAAAAGAGAGGTAAGTGCAAACTTGATAAAGTTTTCCAGAAGCCATAAGTCTCGATGTCTTAGTATCGTAACTTCAGTACAAAGAAGGGAAAGTTGAATAACACGGAAACTAAGAGTCAACGTCCGAATATTGCAACTTTTTTTCTCCCGGAAATTCCATGGTATACGTGTATTATACTTTCCGCCAGGAAATTCAGGGCAGGGACAGTAAGAAGAGTAACACCGATACTAGCAGTGCAGATGGAGTGCGATAATGGCCATATCGTGAAGGACGTCATCCCATTCCCATCAAGATTTCCTCGCTCCAATTTGCCTTCAATCCCCATTTGCCGAACTGAGACTGGCCAGACATCTTTCATTGTATTTAGTGCGCACAAAAGAGATAATTGCTATTGATAATTCGGCAATCAGAACACTTGCATAATCTAGTCACACAATTAATTGTCCTATATTATTTACTATAAAATGATATTTGACAACATTGAATAGGCCTATTTCTCCGATTGATTAGAAGTTGTACATTCTTTTATCTAGCAGATTTTTTGTTGTAAGAGTTTTAGTTCAAGTGATTAGTGATAAGCAAAAAATTGACTAAGTCTGGCGAATCGGCCACTTGATCAGCTTTTACAGTCTTGTTCATAACACTTTCTGATTACCATTCAAAAATTATTTAACACGAGTGTTCAACGTGAGTTGCCGACTTCTATAACTGCACGATGCAAGATTCTTATATATCACTTCTACGCAGTAATCATTTTCACTACTTTCTAAGTGCTTCGTACTTTTACGACTCACTTACTTCGGAGAAAGTTGAAACAAAAGGCCGCATTAATCTTAATGAGACTGAGTGTGAAAATGAACCTTTCGCCTTAGCAAACTTCTATACATATTCCTTTGTATTTTAAAATTGCTCATTTCCGAACGATATGTAACCACTTTGGGTTTTTTCAAAGCTTCATTATCCTTCTCATCAATGATGAGCTCTTGTTATTTTCAGCAAGCTCTTTTGACCTTCTTCAATTACTTCTCCCGAATTCGTTTTTAAAGCCCAAGCGTTCTCAGGGGAAGGTAATACGAGGTACACGCCTAATGAATGACAGTGACATGAATGGGTTACTAGTTTTGGAATTAATGAGAGATATGTTGGTTCAGAAGCACACTAATGCAACTGATTGAAGAAACAAATTTTATGAAGATCCATTAACCAAATTAGTAAAGATAAAATTTATAAAATGTCATTAAACGATCAATTAAAAGTACAATATGAATTAGCTGATAATAGATATGACACTACAGCCTCGTAAATTGTAGAATAAGATGAAAGACTATAGATTCATATGAAAGACTACAGAATATCTGACATACGACTGTTTCTGACAATTTCTGACGTGACGCAGTGTTGCTAGTTCAGTTGATACAAATACAAAGATGGCCTGGTTCGTAACTTTCTCATGAAACACCGAACACGAAGAAGTATGGATTTGAAACATAACTCTTATGAAATTACTTGACAACGGTCTGTACACAGACTTGCAAATGGCTAGGCAATGCCAATTGGGTCTGATATTTTTGAGTAGAAATGAGCCCGGGCCGGGCTAGGAAATATTTTCAATCTATATTTGCAAAGATGTGAAAGTCAGTAAAGTTAGGAAATATTGCAATGCAAATCACATAATGTTGAGGCTTAAATCAATACACACATTCCACTTGGATTCTGACACAATGCATGAGTCACACAAAGCAAAGGCAGCCGATACCGTCATCTAGAAATAGTACGATAAGATATTCCAACCATATTCAACAAATTATGGAGCTCGAAAATGTTTCTCGTGTTATGCAAAAAATTTAGGAGTCTCAGAATTGTAGTTATCGGTGACTAAATAATTTAAAAAAGACATATCGATAGTGCTGACTGGGCACGTTTTGCTGTTATACATGGTGATGATCACGATGATCCCGTCGGTTGCTATGACAGAAATTAAATGATCATTTTCAACAACATACTGTCGAATTTAAAAGAGCATTGCCATCGATGATAACTATATTTGAAATACAATAACGAAGTTCACAATAGTTGATCAAAATGCACATCTTAGAGACCATACATATTTGCAGCGTTTGAAAAATTAGTGGTGAGCCTACTTAATGTGATCAGTTGATACGCCTCATAGTCAGTTTCCCAAACAGACTTTCTTGCGAGTTGATGAGACTATTGTGACGCTTCGCTGATGAGTCGCTGAAATGGAAAGTTGCTGCATCGCCAAAGCAAGTATTCTGCGCAGAATTAGCATATGCAATTGTTGTCGTTGAGGAGTAGCCCGACAGAATTTCAAGTCCTCTCAACCTTTCATCGCTTATAGCTCTCGAATCGTGGTCAACCTCCATGGTCGAAGCCTATCTTCCTTAAGACTCGCCAAAAGCCTGATTTAAAGTAGATAGACGCTTTAAACTACGGCATTCGCACTTAGATTGCTATGTTTGACCTCATTTTCTTTATCTTCAGATCAGACACTCTTTAGGTAGATTGGTCGACTCCATCAGATCACGAAACAGCTGACAAGGTCTCCATGAATCGAGAGTTGGGGGTGATTCTATTTTGGATTTTTCAACAAATAATCGTCAAGTCTCTTCACAGTCGAAAATGAAAAAAATAACACTACGGTAGCTATTTCAACAGCTGTCAAATCCTTGCTCTCAATATACAGAACGATAACAAAATTGACATAAATTCTTAATTTTCTCATCGCATTATTAATCAATATTTCAAACATTCAAACTGCTGATTCGGTCATGTCTCATTTCAATTTCTATCAGCGAGAGTTAGATATTTGAATAATTTGCAGAGAAGTCTAATCAATGAGGGTGTGTGTATTCGGTTGTCTTCTTTTACAGATCTTCACTAAAAATCGGCGGTATCAACGTGAACACCGTTTACACACGAATTTGCTATAAACACAGACTAATTTGAATATGTCGAATCGATTAGTCTACTTAATTCAATGTGCCTGTCTATCCAACACCAAAAATCATGCAACAGACGATTCTCAACTTGTAGCGAAAATGTAACTCAAAGTTATCATTAACTTATAGCCAAGTTTGCAGATTCAACTTTATATTATCCAGATTAGCAGATTATAAATTTGACATATCCTACTACATCGCTTATATACAGGGTGTGCTAGAAGTTACCGTCGAACACATTTCCCTATATTCTATGGTATTGTCTACTGCATTGATGCTTAGTGTATAGGTGTCGAGTGGCTTCACCGAGGCTCTGATTTGACAATGACAAACATGGACTATTCCTTTTGGGGAAATATAGAGAACTAGCATATTCGATGTGAATCACATAGAAGAACATCTTTTTGGAACCTTCTTTTGCATTGATGGGACACTATGCGACAAAATCAAGAATCAGTGCTTTTGTGTCCAACAATAGCGGGCACTTTGAAAATGAAAAATGAATTGATCCAACTTCCTAATAGAAATTCTCTTATAATTAGAGAGATTTTAGATTTCTACTTTCTTTTATAGGTGATTTACTATTTAAAGACCCAGTCCGCCCAATTTTTCATGTTACCCTGTTTAGCTAGCTCATGATGTTTAAGGAACTGTGTGCATTTTCATTCGTTCGTATCGAGATGCATTAACACACACGGTGCCGATGAAACTATTCTCGTGACGTCATTCGGGTAAGTCAGAGGAGCAGACAACAGTACTGTACAACCTATTGACATCAGCCGCGGACTCGCTCCTTGCTGACGCTGAAATAGCAAGCGGAATCGCCAAGCAATCGATCATGGCAGCTTCTAAAGAAAGTACGCGATCCTGTTTCATTTTGGTGCGGTAGATTTATAATACAGAGTCAGGACAATGCCCAAATTTTCATATTTTACATTAGTACATCATCATTTACGAATTTGTCAGAACTACGAATTAGCGATGAACTGAATGTATAAGGCGCAATGAACTAATGAACGATATCAGATATGAGTCCAGTGCACTGTGTCCCATCGAATTGTGTCTTGAAAAATGTAAAAAAATAATTGCATTGAATATATTTGTCACCTGTATCCTACTTTATTCATCTTTTTTTAGAGTATCAAACTCAATATGCAGGTCAATATATTATATTCTAAAATTTATTTGGATGTGTAAAAGAATATTAAAGTGTAACTTAAATCTCTGGCCACATAACTGATGCACAATTAAGCATCAACGCAATGAATAATACCTTAGAATGTAAGTAAGCATATTCGAAGGGCACTTCTGGCGCACGCTCTGGGTCTGGACCTGAATGAAACAGGCGCGGGCCGGGATTCTTTTGAACGGACCTGGAACGTGAAGATTCAGGCACATTTATGTCTGTCTGTCTGCATATGCTGATAGAAATGCTCATTTGGATAATTTCAGGAGGAAAATATTCATATCAGTTAAATGATATACCGGGATCATCATAACAGCAAAAAACACCTGTATTCCAGGGCACCAAAGTCTTCCAACCTACACGTGCTGATGTCTGCTCCACTCCCAGGATCTGGTCGAAATGGGGCTGCACTTTCAAGTGGCCGGCTGATAAATATCAGCTTCATTCGTGTTCTTTATCAAAACATCTCTGCGTTGGTCGTGGAGAATTTCCTCTCTTCCTCTTTGGTTATCTCTACGACGACCACTTTCCTCCCCTATCACTCGGCGTCTCATTCTTCTCTTACTGTTCATTGCATGCAGTTATCCTGGCTCAATCCTGCAATTCGCTTCAACGCCCTTGTTCACATGCTGTAGGAGAAGTGTTATACTCGTCGGCCGATGAGTCCTGAGTTTTTAGCTTCATCTTCACTGCTCTTCTCCTTCTACAAATGTCTTCAACACCCAATCGTGTGAGACTATCCGGAGCATTCTTCTGATTCCGCTAATAAAGATAGGTTCTAATCAAAAAATATCGGATCAATTGTGGAAAAAGAAATTCAATCGACTCTTGAAGTGTAAAGGAAAGCCTATGATGCAAACAGAAAAATTAAGTATTTCAGTTGCATCCTCAACTGTAAACATGCCTAAATAACTACCATTTCATCCAATATCAGAAATCATTCGCAATCTAGTTCACAATTCTCTCAACATCGGCAAAGCTCCTTATTTAGTCATACCCGGAGTGAGTCGTCCGAAACTATAATCGGCAATGATATCATTTTACGAATTTTATAAAATGATATAAGATGATATCATTTTATATCATCTTATTTTTTTCTAATGAAAATATGCCATTTTTAGTGAAATATACGCAGGCCTTCACCATAAAGAGATCTAGTCATACGAATTTTTCGATTTACACTGCTACCATGCTACTTTTACTGCTCCTAGCAATGAAGTTAAAATTCTATTGCATGCAGCATCGATATATTCCAAATAATTGAAGGCCGAAGAAAGCAGTGTAGTCATACAAGCTTCTTGCACATCAAAACTTAGGTAGGGCCTATGACCTATACATTAGACATCGCAGGTTTGATTTAAGCTTCATATACTCGAATTACAAATATGCATACTATGTGCAGTTGGTTAGGCCAACAGAATCTAAAGTACGAAAAAAGGCTAAAAATATTTAGATTACAGTCAAGACTTCAAAAACATAAAGACAGTTATTAATGAGTTCAATGTTCAATGGGCCTACTGGAAGTCTGAAGTAACCAGCAATGCATGAGATTTACACTGTACATGTAGGTACACTGTAGAGCTAATCCCAGAAAACGGAGGTCTTAATTAACCAGAATTTTAATTATCCAAGTCCGAAATGTCGAGCTTTGACCGTACTCGTATTTCCAACTTTCAAAGCCTCATTTACATATTAATAGTAATTTATTCATAAGCTTATATTATAATCGTATTACAGAAACTAAGACAAGTCAGAAAAAACAAATTCAAACCATAGACAGACTGACAGACAATAACCTGTTGGTTTTCGCGACATTAATCAACCAGTGGGGAAGGCCAAGGGTAGAACAAACGAAAGAGACTAAATTTGATTCAATACAAAAATGCAAAGAATCTGTGATTAGAGAATATAATAATGGAACAAAAATTTTTGATGATATCATTTTACATCATTCTTAAAAATAAAATGATATATAATGATATCATTTTATCACTGCCGATCTTTGGTCCGAAACAACACAGATGTACACTTTGTTAACAAGCCTCGCCCAGCGCCCTCATCAAGCATGTTTAGTACATGCTCCCAAGAACAGTAGTTAATATGACTGTATGAACTCAAATCGCAATTTATAATTAATAATAGATCTAATGGAAATCATGGGTAAGCTATGGGTAAGCAATAGACATTTATATTACTTGACATGCTAATGACGAAATCATGATGTCCCTGAAACTAATGCAATCCAACAGTGAAATTCGCCATGTAGACATTTTGGGTCCGGTTCTAACTCTACATGTGATGATGTGGAAATAACTACAAGTTCGAATTTTACAATTTTAAATATGTTTTATGTCTATCGAAACCAAACAAGCGAAATCATTTAGTTCCATTTCTCTCTCTTTCGCACTTTTCCTCTCTCCCTATTGCACGGTCGCAGCCTCTCTTAAATTAAAGAAAAGAAATAAGACAGCAAAAATACCAGGAAATTTAGAAATGCATGGCATCATGTCATATTCTTTCAGTACAACAGGTTAGGGCTATGAAGTTCATCCTTAGCTAAATAGTTTTTAAGGGATTGAATGAATGTGTCAATGTGACGTCTTCTGTCTCATACTTCAAATGTTCAGTCGATGCCGGCTATTCATAATTCGTCTCCTGCACATGTAATTACGGTGTTCATGTGTCCTCGAGGCATGCTCTCTATCAGGCGGCTTCAACAAACTCGAAGACTACACGGGTTAGAATGAGCTACGACATTTTTGAGTTTTCATTGTTGAACTTTGGATGAAAAGATTTATGAGATAACATACATAAATAATATTCTGTGACATAAAATTACCAGGTTACCAAGTTACCAGTTACCAAGTTTCCAAAATTACCAGACTTAAACTCACAGAACTAAAAATTAAGTACGAGCTGTTTACTGATGAAATATTAATATAGATATATTGTAAATACTAATCCAGTCAATCTTGTACATTATCCGTAGATATACGTGCAAAAGGTAGGTAAGTTATAATTATTTCACTCATAGTAATAATTTTCATTGGCAAAATGAAATTTTTGAAACTAGTATAATCTGACGAGTCTTCGGCGTCCAGCACTTACCTCACTGTCGATGTTGAACTGGCATTTTGTGTAATTTCCTAATCATGTAAAAACTTATGGAAAATGAAAAAATGAGGATTTCAAGTTCTGAATAGTACCAAGATGAGCGAATTAAAAAAATGAACACCACGATTGTAAAGAGCAAAAGAAAAAAAAATACCATTCTTAGTTTTACTGTAATTCTCCATAATACTAGAAATTTAAGGCGGTGAATTCTAAACCTCCACATTTGCTTCTCTTGGCTCAATCAAGCAATTAATGCAATCAAGCCATGGATGGACAGTAGGAATACTGGTTCACTTGTCTTAATCTATCATCGCTGTAGGCCTACATAAAACATCAAGTCACTGCAGGTTCATAATACGTGCTACTTTTATTTGCAAACATTTTACAACTATTTATTCCTTAAATTCTGTAATCAATATTTTCAATGTGAAACTTACGCATGCAATTACAATAAATGATTCTAATTTTTTTTTGACAACGTATGACAGCAAGGACATAATCTACAATGTAGGATGGTGTGGAGAAATCACCTATTATTGTTATACTCGTAGTAAATCAAAGTTGTTCAGATCTTATATGGGTGATTCTCACAAATTATGCAAAATTTGCATCGAAATTTGTCTTGGAAGGTCACCATTCCAAATTTTCTTGTAACCTAACTTTTAAGGCTCTATATGTCGACCAAATAGCAGAGAGTATAACGGGGATCACACCAATTTTGTATTTCAGTATATATGTGAAATTCAAAATTTTGCTGCATCGAACGAGTTACAGTTTGCATGAAACATTTGCGTATCGTGGAACAAACATTTGGCGAAACGTTTGATGCCTATACTTTGCCTCTAATAAGATTGTCTCGTGCTATTTTTGCGCATAACTAGTGTAGCTAATTGCTGCATGGATCTCCCATCAACTTGACCCCCTCCTTAGACATTTGCTTAAATTCAAGTCTTCGGAAAACAAAGTTTTATTCCATTAAAAGTATGCATGCAATCTAAAACTAGAGGAATGGCTATTTAAATGTCTTGAAGTATTTGAGGGCTGCAGCTTTGCAAAGGCGAGTTTCAGCTTGTCGATCATCATTCTCCACTTCAGGACTTGGTTCCATGCTTGCTGGCTCCCTTTGGATGCTTGGTTTCCACGTGCGTGCATTGTAGCAGACACAGACACTTCTGCATTTGCATAACCGCAACAACACATTCCACATTATGAGCCTGAAGAGGTCAAATTAAGGAAAAATACGGGTAAAATGCATAATGGGAAAATTTATGCATCAATGCATGATTTTGATGTATAAGCTTGCTTGTCAATGGTTTTCAACTGCTGACCAAACTAACAGTTCATCGTTATGTCCACATTTAGCAATATTCTGAAAGAAGTCGATGTAGCAAGCTAAAGCAGTTATGATTAATCAATTTTCATTACAACTATAAGAATTTCAAAATAGTAGCATACAATTAGCATACAAAGATCAATTAGCAATCAATTACAATAGATCCGCTAATTACTAATAGATCAATTACAATCAATTTGCACACAAAGCAACCTAAAAAGTACATTAAAAGGATACTCTGATTATTTGCGGAACGGGTGGAACAAGCCGGTCGTTCCGCAACAACACATCTTCGTGTCGTTTCTCATCATCACCAGAAACAAGGCCGATAGTGATGTTGCAATCCTGTGTTGCTTGAACGAAGTCTCTAACATAATTTGCTATTTTAAGGCTTGCTTCCCTCTCTAAGAGATGCAGTTGTCGATTTACTGACAGTGCTGGTGCTCGAAAATGACGTCTCGGCTTCTATCTTTCGGTTTTTCCTATATTCGCGCATGTACAGTTTTCTATCGCGTAGAAATTTTCGCTTTGCTCAAGAACCTTGACGATCTTTATGTGCTGCGAAGGATCTCCTATCGATTGCTCGTTTCTTCTCCAAGTAGGCCAGATCTCGGAAGCCTTTTTCCTCCACCGATATTCTCGGTCCCTTTCTCGTTGTCTTTGTCGCTGCTGTGGAGTAAGCTTTCGTGCCATTCTGTAAAAGGTGAGAGTTGTAGTAGTAGCTATGCCTACTATTCATAATAAGCCTACTGTTTTATCGAAGAGATGTGTCCTATTAAAGATGCCCAAAGCATTACATTAAAAGAATATTATCCGTAAAATAAATAACTAATATAAGTAAATAATAAATAAATAATAAAATAAACAAAATAAATACAGAAATATCTTCGCTACCAATTCCATTTCACCTCGTGAACAATAATTAGTGCGAAATGTTAAGAACTTTTAATTATGTTTATTTAAACTCTTAAACAAAGATACTCTTAAATACATCTCGGTTAAAAATTATCATTTGCTTCATATAAGCTTATAAGCGCCTAAAAGAGCTACAACACCTAAATGGTAAAAAGCTACTTAATGGTGTTAGTTTAAATGGTTACTGATAAATCTTTGTTTATACGTCATCAGCATGCCTCTGCTGTTGACCATGTGTTAAATGGGCGAAACAGTGTTCCGCTCATTTAACACATGGTCAACACCAGAGGCATGCTGATGACATATAAACAAAGATTTATCAGTCCATTTATTTGACGTACAGTACCAGTATCTTGAAATAGGCCTGCATTACTTATAAGCTTTGCAAGACGCCATCTAATATCTTGAGATAGTAGTACAGACTAAAATAGTAAAATAGTGAGATAGCACCGAGTTTTTTTCCATCTAATTTCTTTTTCCAAATCTCATTGAGTTTCAGATCAACTTAAGCCGAAATATATGTGGGAAGTTTGATTATGAATATTCTTAATTTATTTGTTGCTTTGAGCCCTAATATGTTTCTTTTAAAACGCGCGTTTATTCCAGCCTGGACTGGATGGTTGTAGCCTATAGAATCTAGTGGTGGAGAAACTATCTAAATGAAAGCAATCATTCCTGAATATTATCAAGATTTCAGAATTAGAATGCGGCTTCCATTATTTCATTGATAAAAAGCATGATGTCAAAGATTTTAATTATTTTTTGAATCTAAACAGGTCAGCTAACCTTAGAGAGGTGTGGAGAAGCTCCTACCCCCAAGACTCGGGTTAAGGAGCTACATTGATAAGATTGACACCAAAAATTTGGTCCGACTGAAACAAGTGTCGAGAGCAAAACGTCTAGCAAACAGGAAATTGAACTGTCATTTGTTCTCGGAGCATCTTTATATATAGGTCTGTCTATCGGCAATCTACCAGCAACTCTTAGGCATATATCGATAGGCCTACGCACGAGTATGATGCATCCTTTTACTAAGGAAATCTATAATTATACAATGGTTGTCTTTTTTGTTTGGGCATTACAGCATGTAGACGTGAGTCTCCTCGATTCGAAACAAAACAGAAAACCAGAGGTTAACACTTACCGTTGCTTCCTCAGTTTCCGATCAGAATGAGTTTAACTGCTCGTTGACGTTGACACACACGACGAATGAGGAATATATTTGAATGTCGAAACGTTCCGATTTCTCGCTGACAATTGTTGCCACGCAAAAACAGGCATAGATATTCCTTTGACTATTTCAAAATACTGACACGAACGTAAGAGAGCGTTGGCTCGCAATCAGAATGGACATTTTGTGGATATCTATGCGACCCGACCACTGGCAATGGTAAGCAATCAGGGCTAGGATCGGTTAACCGGTTAACCGGTTAACCGGTTACACTCTCTCTTAACCGGTTACACTTTCTCTTAACCGGTTAAAATCGGTTACGACGTTTCATTAGATTTAACGTGTACTACACTACGTGTATGATGAAATCCGATTGAACTAAAGATTTTACACTGGTTTCATGGAGTAGTGGTTGCTCATTCATCCTCATCCACAATCCATTCAAACTCATTCATTACAATTCGCAATCCTTTAGTCGTGCTGCTACGTACACATGGTCAGTATATTTCAACAATTTTATTAGGTTGATGTACAATAAGATTATGTTGACATTTATATTTTCAATTTGATGTAATCTAAGTAACATCAGTCCATTTAATACTTATAGTGGGCCTATGCATAGAGTGACCTATTTAACTGCGGAAAGTCTTACACCATTTGTAGTTTTAACCTAAAAAGTGGTGAATAGGATAAATTAGCAATAATAACACACAGACGACATCGCATAGGCTATATATGCCAATAAAAACTAACTCACTTTGAATTGAGTTGGCAAAGAATATAGGGCCTACATGTAGCCGTAGGTGTCACTTGCAAAATCGGTTTCTATTGAAACAACCACTTTGGAAATAACATTCGTAAATTTGGAGATGTAAGCTTACTTATCAAGTGGACAATAGGATAGATAGGTTTATTAAGCAGGATTCATACAGAAGCACTGACTATTATACTAGTAGAAATAGTAGAAACCAAAACTAGTACGCTAACGATTGAAACATAGCGAGTAATAAAAATGAAATAATAATATGCGTTTTTTGGAAGGAATGACAACCGTCCTTTACAGCTACAATCATCGTTCATACAATGAATTGCAAGCGATCCCTGAAGTTATCGATGATCCAGTTGACGTATCCAGTGGATTATCCAAATCAGCCAGACTGTTAATGATATGGTTAAACTTCAGAGTATCGAAGACTTTTGAATAGTCGTAGGCAGCAACCACAATATTATCAATTGAACTATCATCTAAACGTGAAGTTCTGTATTCATGCAATGAAATCACAGCACTGCAAATGGAAGAATTAGGTCAAAACCCAAAGTGGCAAGGTCCGTAGTTTTTGATATACCTTAACAACTAAATAAATACCGGGAATCCTCCTCTAACCGATTTTAACCGATTAACCGATTTTAACCGGTTAAAAATATAATCGGTTAACCGGTTACAAAAAAATTAACCGGTCCTAGCCCTGTAAGCAATAATGTGATTGAGTCTTTGTTCATCACACAGTCGGGGCATGATGTGAGTCATATCATGTTGAATAAAAGACAAAATAGTAAATCTGAATTTCGCGTGTAACTCGGTCGATGCATCTTGTAATTCGTTCGATGCACTTGCATCGAACGAGTTACATTTTGTGGTATCTTTAGAGTCTTCTTCCGAAGCTGAAGAGGTTTCGGAGAAAATTAATATGTGATTGTTATGCATACCTAGGGTGCTTCTTAAGCACAAGCTGGTTGAACTATTCTTACCTCCAATTCTGCGACAGATTGTGCATCGACCGAGTTACGTTTCTTTGCTCACTCAAAAAAGATGGTTATGTTTAGGATGCGATATCATACAAATCATTAAATGCCACAAGAATAACTCCTGTACTTCTGATGCACACATAGCCTATGATAATATTTCGTGCTCAATAGATGTTCTGAAACAAAGAGAAAAATTCACAGAAGTTTCACTAACTATGCATAGAACGAGTAACACAAAGTTCCTGGGACAGGTATATGGTGGGTCCTAAAATTGGGATGGAATATTGTTTTCCACCTAAACTCAAGATAGATGTCTAAAATAAGATGTAATTGTGATAACAAACCAAGATTCTTACAGCTGGAAACCATATTATGGAAGAAAGAATCGTTGTAACATGAGACTGTCAATTTTGGGACAGGATTATTTCAATGATTTTAGGGATTATTAATTTACACTTGGGTGCTCTTCAATTGTAATACAAAATTTACCCTTGATGCGGCAGGGATACATTCATAGATGTCTCATGAAGCTCCGGATGCATTAATACCATTATCAATCGCTTAGATCTCCTTTTATAAATTCGGGACATCGATTTTGTATAATTTGTGAGAATCACCCATATATTTAAGACTCAGATTGGTTTTATTGCATCGTGATAATTTGAAAGTTGTTTTCCTTTGAGTCACATCGAATAATAATCTGTTCACCTGGAAACTATGCACTCTCATAAGGCAATATAATAGACTATTGACAATCTTTTCCGTTTACACTTAATAAGTTTTGTGTTAAGCGTTTCCAATAAAAAATGTTATAGCCGACAGTTGAAATTTTGAAAGACCATCTTCAAGCTATTTTATAAGTATAATGAAATTCCTGGTATAATAGCGCCAGACTCAATAATCTACTCGAAATACTTGTCAAGTTCACGCGTCGACAGTCAGAAACAAAATCAGATAGATATCTTGACTAAGATCATTTAATCCATGAAAAGATCTTACGTTGCCGCCATCGTGAGCGCCTTCCGTTTGAAGACTCGTCAGGGCGTCGAGGGTAGGGCGCTCTAGGAATCCTATCATCACGAGTCACTTGCAATGAAGTCGAAGATCTCGTTGAAGAAGCTGAATGGCTATCCTCATGAATTTTGCCTGAATTGCCGTTTTGGGTAGCTTGCGTGTTGAGCAGGGCTGCAGACGAAACACATTTATGAAAATATATCGTTTTTATGTCTGAAAATTACACTCAAGTCAAAACTGATTTATATCACGACCAAACTTGAATAGACGTGAAACAATGATAAGACTTGAATAGTTTCGCATGCAGCCGGAGGGAAGCCATTAATTACAGGAGAAAGAATATTTCTATGACATTTTGCTTGGGAAACATTTTTGTTTCATCTGACAATGAATCAATGTTATTGTAAAATGATTTTAGCATATAAACCTATTCCAACCAACATTCCAACGCATCAATCATGCCGAACTATATGCAATATTTCGTTTTGACAGCTATGATTTTAATCACAACATGATGAAGATTCACTCAAACGTCAAAATATAATCATTCCAATCAGTACCGCAGACATGAAATATTGATAATGGGGAGATACCAATACCATTTTTACGAGGTAATGGTAAGTACATGTAAGTCAATATTATGATCGAAAATAAAACATTCATTCAAAGATCGAATAATAAGATTGAGGACTGCTGGAAAGACATGACATATTGAAGCAAATTCATGACATACCCTGACAATGATAAATGCAATATTAAAAGACCGTGCAGCACTTAAAACACAAACGCGCCTGTTTTATCAGATCCACGGGCAATAAAAAAAATCCCGTAAATCATACAAAATACAGTAAACACAAAAGTGATCGTTTATTGCTCAAGACTGTTGCTGAGGAAATAAAGTTAAAATAATTCGTTATGATTCATGGCAAAATTGCAAGAGGTTAGTAGGCCGAATATTCGATTGTAATGACCGGATAGGAACCAGAAGAAAACTTTCGCAACATCTTTGGCAGATTTAAAAAAAAAATATTTTGCAAGAGTAGCAATTTTGTGGTCTCCGTGGCACAGTGGTTGAGTGCTTGGCCTAGCGATCTTTTGTTACAGAGGTCGAGCCCTGAAGGTGTATTTGGAAGTCGGCAGGAAGGGCATCCGGACTAAAAGTATTACAACGCTCCATAAGTCTGACTATGTCATAATCGTCCAAGCCCCAAGTATGGGGAGTAGTGACGTAGAAAAAGCTTACCTCGATATCGCCGTTACAAAGCGAAACATAGAAACATTGCATGACGACACTGCAGTTCTCGATCTCTATTCCATCCGGAGGGATGCTTGGGTCCACATCAGGGGCTAATTTTCAAGTCAAAATTTGAAATATGTTGCATATTTTAGCTTATATTATTTGACTAATTTCATGATAACATGTTCTATAATATTTACGTATGCTAATTTGTCAATAATCTCTGAAACTTTGTCAGATGCTACAAAAGCACAGAATTTATGAAATTTTGAACACTTATCAAGCAAAATTTAATTTACTTGAACTGAAAAATGCTGCTACACATGTACATGTACAATGTACATGGTAAAATAATCAAAACAGAAATTGCAGGTTCCCACGAGAAGGAGCACATTAAAAGGGTCCATACTCCAAAAGTTTCATGGCATCTAAAGCCTTCCTTGAAAAATTATCATGAAAAGTGCAAATTTGAATTTTAAAATGCTTTTTATAGTAACAAGGACTAGTCAATATACAAAAACTGAACAAACCCAACTTGAATTTGATGAGTTGGTTTTGAAAATTCTACCCGGGAAACGAATCCCTCGCCCCAAATGCTTTACTGACAAGAAATAGCTGAGGCGGATCGGGCGGATCGAGCTAGGGCAAAATGTGAGGTGGATGAATATCATATTTTCCAAGTCATTTTCTAAGAGTTATTCAATTCAAAAATGAAGTCTTTTCTCTAATATTTTGAACTTCCACAAGATTGCATTCTTCTTTCACATATGTAAGTTAAACGGTGAATAATCTTGATCATATAGTGCAACGAAATGATAGAATTTATTGTGGTAAAGATGGTTTAGTTTGACATAATTATGTTGAGTTGAGAAGAATCAGGCTTTGTAGGATATTCAAAATCTGATAATTTCTTCTATGTTTACGATATATTTTTGTCAGTACCTGCCAATCATCTTCAGGCAAGTGATGATCGGCAGATCAAAAGATTCTTGAAATTGCTGCAGATGCTTAATCTGAAGCGAGTTGTAATGCATTCAACGCATATAAAGTGAATAAAAAAGAATCTGATCATCGTGTTGTTCTTACTAACTTTTCCATAGAAACATTGCATACTACTTCTACCGCTGCTTGTCGCAATTTATGACGTATTGATCATTCTGCGTTTGGTCGTAATTTATCTGATGGATTAAAGTGCTTGGACCGTTCCGATGCTACAAGCTATAATGAGAACACAATGAGAAAATATCGAACATTCATGCTCCTGAAGAACAACGTCAGCGTAAACGAAGATCTTCTCCTTGGTTTCCGACAGTTAGCACAGAACTTCTTTCCCTTAAACGTACGTGACGTCGTGCTTAGCGCAAATGGCGCAAGTCTGGACTAACTGTTGGCATTCTTGCTTATAAAGATACTACGCTTCAGGTAATTAGACTTGTTACCGAGCAAAGTCGAATTACCATAACAAATTGATCAATGACGTGAAAACCAATAAAGAGCTTTTTGAAGTTGTGAATGTCTTACCTCAAACAAGAAGCGGAATCAAGTTCCATCAATTTGCTGTTCTACACATTTACCTGAAGTATCTTTGAATTATTTCGCTGATAAGACTTTGTATGTAAAGAGACAAATCACTGGTGCCACTAATAGTAACTGGCAGTCATGTTTTTGATGTGCGTTTCTCTGGGGTTCCATTGTCTTATTTCAGTGTAATATAGCAGTCTGACATGAGTGAAGTCATAGATAAATTATCGATGAAATCTTCAGTCTTAGATCCAATTCCTGCAACTTTGCTGAAGGATCACATTGAAGATGTGTTACCTGTGATTACTGAAATTGTCAATTATTCATTAAAAACTGGTGCCTTTCCTGTTGCTTTAAAACATGCTGTTACGAGCCTTTATTGAAAAAGGCTATATTGGATAGGAATTCTTTTGAAAACTATCGTCTAGTGTCACAGCTACCTTTTCTTCCAAAAATGATGGAGAAAGTAGTTTCTGTACAGTTGATGCAACATCTGACTGCGAAGTGCGAATAGCTTATTTGAACCACATCAATCGGTTTGCCGATCGGATCATAGCATGGAGACGGCGCCATTGAAAATCATGAATGACTTACTATTTATTATCTTTTGACAATGGTTAAGTGTCGGTCCTTGTGTTTGCTGAAATGACTTCTGCATTTGATACGGTTGATTATGTTATTTTGAAATCCCGGTTGAAATACACGTATAATGTGATAGGAACAGCTTACGAATGTTCGAATCATGCTTATCTTAAAGAAATCAGTCTGTTATGGTGTCTGACAGCATATCTTAAAACTCATTCTTTCATGTGGGGTACAGCAAGGCTCCGTCCTAGGACCTGTTTTATTTTCCCATTATCTCTCAACAATCTCGAAAGTGTTCGGCTACCATTCTTTCAAATCCCATTTTTATGCGGATGGCTACCAAATTTATCAAAGCACGAATTTTGAGCGAGTACATGAGCTCTTGCTGTCTGCGAACAACTGTCTGCATCAAGTTGTGGATTGGTTGGTAAGTAATCAACTCATTTTGAATAGACGGAAGACTGACGTGATTATGTTATGTCCTACAAGCATAAGTATTCCAGCTGAGCCGCTATCGCATTTTGATTTTTCTCAGAAATTGAAGAATCTTGGCATATCATTCAATCGAAACCTTGATTCATCGTGTCACGTTATCAACTTGATTCGTGCTTTGAATATTCGTTTGCGCCATATCGAACGCTATTTATCAACGGATGCGTGTAAAACTGTGGTGTGCATTACGATTCTTTCTCGAATTGATTGTTTTTGTAATTCCATTCTATATACCGCATATCCTCTAATAGAACCCGGGTCAGACTCAGAAGCATCTTATGGACCCTATAACCCATACATAAACATCCCGTTACTGCTGTACAATAATTATTGTTCATGTACCTACCGTATACCTGGTAGGCATTCATATACAAGACATGACGATTTCACAATTAGTTGGCTAATAGAGACACAGTGAATTTTACATGTAGTTTCCATCTTTAATAATGTACCGGTATCACGCGTAGGCTTCTTTTTTCGTAATTCCTTGTATCGAGTGGGTAATTTCTATGACTTACGTATAATAGGGACACCAGAAACAGAAATTAGAAAAAAGATAAATACGAACTTTAGTGTTGAATGATGATGCTAGAGTAAATATGCTACAAGAATACCTAGGCTACTCAAGACATCAGGTGTATGCAAGATGGATGCAAACTACGGTAGGCTATACTGTACTAGTAGTAGCGAAAGCCGTCATACAATAGGCCGGTATTCATATGCAGGTTCACCGATTGTTATGGTTGATATCGTGTTTTTACCTATAATTTTTAATGTAATTGGATAGAACCCCGGCCTCTAATAGAACCGGGGTAAGAGCAACATTAATTAATAGAAGATATAAGGCAACTGTCCAGCATATCTTCTGGGTTAGCTGCAACGTATTCAAAACAATGGCAAGATTGATTATGCGTTTTCGAAATACGATCATATATCTTGTCATCTTTTTTATTTACACTGGCTTCGCATCAGACAACGGATATGCTTTAAAATTTGTGTCAAGGTGTACAAGATTTTTCAGGGCATTTGCCCGTCCTATAAGTCAGATTTCGTACCCGTACGTGTTTCTAGGCGGTCGTTGTGTTAATCTGCTGATGACCGAACTCTGGAGTTTTGTAATTATCGGACGCGCTTTGGAAGAAGATCATTTTCTTATGCTGCAACTGTATTGTGGAATTCCTTGCCAATCGATGTGAGGAACTCTGAATTCCCTATATTCCTTTAAAAGATCTTTGAATACATACTTTATTTCTTGCAATCGCTGACGCATTTATGTTTTTTGTTTACATGCAATGTTGTATGACTATATTGTGCATGAATTCTTCCAGTAATGGCGCTCTATAAATATACAGTTATTATTATCATTATTATCATTATGTGACTAAAACGAAAGCAACACGAAATTTATCTTGCGAGCAATAGATGAAATGATTTAGATAGTGAATTAAAAATAATTAAATTAGAAATGAAATTCATCGATTTCTGTCAAATGGCTGTATACCTGCTGCCGATCTAACGAAAATCTGTTGTGATAAAGTATCTGGACTGACACAGTTTGTGACACACCCCGCTGCTGATAATGCTCGTCGCTTGCAGCGGAAGTGGCTAGGTTTGCAACAATAGTGTGCACCAAGCGTGCACGCCTCAACTCAAATTCGGGAGTTGGGCAGCGAGCTCGGCCTACCACAAGACTGAAGATTCGCACAGGAAGCGGTCGATGCTCCTGGTTCGGCCATGCATTGGTCATCTGCATACATGTAGATTATACGTGCATGTATTGATATGTATTGATCTAGTTGTGAAAGCACATTGAAGGAATGCTAGTTCTTTGTTAATCCTTCATCGGCGTGAAATGCAATGCATTTTAGATAGCAGTTTAAGTTATAAAATTATCTCGATTCAAACATTTGCATTGAATCCTTGTCAGCACGAAAATAAGCACGACTCTAATTGTCAAAACACGAGCACGAATGAATTAGCTCAACACGACACGAAACACAATCACTCTAGTGCTTTAGTTCGCATCATAAACGCAGAGGTTTTCGCTTAGTGCTTGCACAAATCTCTCCATTTTGAGGTACTGGTGATACGTTTATGCTTGAATCTTATCTGAATGTCTAAGCACATTGCATTTTTTCCGTTCACACATAATGTTAAGTACTGATTTCCATCTAATTAGGAAGTTGCTTAATTTACAGAAATGTATTTTCAAATCATATATAATTTTGTCAAAATCTTTGGTCAAATTTAAAATTTTCCCAAAAATTGTTGGTAGCCGAAATCCCATAGCATTCATTCTTTAAATTTAGTGTTCAGTATCTTCATGATCAGCTGAAATGCTACATGTACAAAAAATTGAGCCGTACATTTATTCCTCATTATTTTGTATGATAGAAGGTCACATGCACCGCCACAGGTTGAAGTTAATAGTCCAGGGGCGACCGCACAGGAACAGTGTTAGATTGTGAGTTGTTAGTGGCAAGCAAATTTCAATGAGTAAATGTTACTGTTAGAGATTTGTTAGCTTAAGTGTGTCTGCGCGGTCGCCCCAGATTGGTTGCTCCATAGAATCCTAGACTTACGTCGTATAATGGCGTCAATGGGTCGAGCAGCATCTTTACAATGTTGAAAGAATGGGGACAGAAAGCATTCGGATGGAAAATTCCTTTTCCAATTCGCTTACATGGCAAGTTTTACAATTTTCTCAGTAGCCCTGATAAATCATCGAGTTGAAAGTTAAAAAAGGCTGAACATGAAGTTGTACAATTATCGATGACGCAAGCTTACTCTGTGGCTCTATTGTCTCTGCTATGGCTTATTCATAGTTATGGAAATGCTATTCCGTTTCCCAATATGCGGATAATCCACTGACTTAGAAATTTTCATTTATATCATTTAATTTGCACGAATATTTTTGAGAATTCTAAAACTCATCAATTCAGAACAAGAAAAGCGAAAAAACTTTGAAATGAGACTTAAACAGCAATGGAGTTGTGTATACGGAATTACAATACCCGAGGGACTAGAAATTCAGCTCTTTTCAGACAACGATTTCAAAATTGCCTATTTGTGTCTAGATGCAAGATAGATAGACTGAATACCGAGAAAATTTATGCACCCAGAATTCAATGGAAAGAAGATTTACCATTCCACGACCTTCTTCTGATTACGTTTAGCATTTTTAGTCACTAAATTTTTGCGCTCAATCAGGTTCCAGGTCTGAAAAGGAGATAGTATTTGTGGAAATAAGTTTTGATCTCCTCGTAGATGTTTACGAAATATTATTGCCTCCTCACAGATAAAGTTGAAGGGAAGAAATAGATTTTCAAAAATATGTGATCGACTTATAGAGGAAAATCGAAAGATATGAATTGGTTAATTCGTTTAATTTGGCCATTCAGATGTAAATTGAGTCCACTGTGGCTCGTGCAGATTCATGGAATTATAACTGATCAAAGGCATGCCATTAAGTTCCTTCATTAAGCACAAACAGTTTTATGTGGCTAAGATGGCTATGCTTATCAAAAGTGCTCACTGACTAGCTTGTTTTTCAAAATTAGTTTGAGAATATATTGACTTGTAATCAGGTGAAGATTAACATGGACATTGACAGCTTTCGTGTGTACAAAATTCATGCAAATTCCTTTTGGAACAAAAAGCATAAGAATTGTGAATAGGATTTATAGTAGTGCTGTATTTGAAAAGTTTTGGAAAGGTCAAATTCTAATGATACACAAAATTAACACACTCATAGATGCAATGATTTAATTCTGACTTAATTGAATTACCGTAATCAAACAATTGTGGATAGATTTCTGATGTGATGATAAAATGCTCACTAAAATGGGGAAAGACTTCAAGACAATTGGACTTCTATGAAAAGAAACACATTATATGATAACAAAAGATGTAAATACTAGCATTTGAAAATTATGAATGATATCATGTATTAGTCAAAATAAAACACCTTATCGAAATCCAATCTATTAGCGCAAGTTATCTGAAATATTTCAACTCACTCTAAATGATTCCTTTCAAGTTATCTCAGCTTCATTTTGTGTGGAAGAAGCGAAATATCTCCTGATTAAAGCGCCATAATGACATCACGACTACAAGCATTTAATATCACATCTTGCATTTTGGCACATAAGTCAAACGAAGTAACTTCTTTGAGAATAAAAATTCATTGACATTTGATTGCATCAATATCTGATTTCGTCTTGATTTTTGATTATTGATGTTAGTACATCAATTTTACACTGATATACATTAGATATAATGCTATAACCCTACCCAACGTTCTTCTTTATTCAGAATATGATTTTCTTATCAAAATAACAAAAATTTCAGGCCACTCTGGTCATAAATCATTGTTATTGATTGTATTACTTTATTAGTTCAGGAGTGACAAAATATCAATTTAAGCCGCATCCATTTGATAGTTCATCACTCTTACATTAAACTGCTAGTCTAAACCATGAAATCATTATTCAAGTGATCAAATAATATCAGATAAACTGGTGTAGATTTCAGGAGTCGTCATTTTAAAATATTCCACTGCACCTCCATTTTTAATGATCAATGTTGATTTGAATGGCATTGTCATAAAATTATTTCATTGGTATTAAATTTGTGCTCCTGGGCAATATAATAATGAGGAATTAAAGAACCAAACTTAATGTCTGCACGCGCTTGTTGACAACATTTTGATTGAGTATTGTCAATCTGATACAGATTGCATAGCATTAAACAGGATTTCTTCTACAGGATCGAGTCACGAAGGTTTTCTCAAATTTCATCAAAAATCACCGTCACAATATGAATAGCCCCATCAATCACATGTCAATAAGCATCAATAGAGAATTGAAAAAGAGATTGATAGCGGCGAAGTACATGTAATCTTGAAACTACAGAATTGATTCAACTCCAAGTCCCAGATAAGAACCTTCTATTAGCTCAATAAAATATTCCTTTGAGGGATGGCTAAATTTCTTAATCAAAGTTAAGTAAAGAGAAGAATCAATTTGTGATAGAGTTCGACATCTACATTCACCAATTTGGAACTGTTTCCATTCATAATTACTTAGTGGCTAATTCGATTTTCTTCGCTCTCCCAAAGCTTCACTAAAGGACATGAAGGATATGAACATATTGAAAGTATCAGCACTACACTACACTAACTTTCCTTATAATTGATTCGCTTTAATAATAATAATATTAATAAGCGTGCATTCCAAAAAACAAGTCAATACACGAAAATCTCCAATGAGAAACGGGGAGATTTATAAGAATACTTAGGGTCGTGTAGAGATGATACAAAGTCAAGCAAAGATAAAACAGAATGTCAAGTAGAACTGTTGAACATGAGCGAGCATGATATCACAAATCCGTGATGTTTGACGGAAGAGACGTAGGGCGAGTGTATTTCTGCGTTCAGTGATGCTAAACATAGAGCACTTATCACAAGATCTGACTTTAAAACCACGAAAAATCCGGGATGCTCTTTTGTACAGGTTTTCCAGTTGAAAGTTCTGAATACTTCCAGGGCTGAAAAACACTGGGGATGCATAGTCCATCAGAGGACGAATAATACTGTGGAAAACAAGAACCAGCTGGTCATGTGTGAACTTGACTTCGAAACGGAAGTGCTTCTATACATATGCACATGTAAGAAGCCTCTAGGCCACTACTCCTGAAAACGTACATGTATTTAGATATCTTTTCGGTGCATGGTTATACTAGTAGACACATCCTATACCTGTTAATGTTGTAGGATTCTTACGCCGGAGTTTGGACTGTGTTTATATGCAGAGAGAATTGAATAAAGTAAAAAACAAAATTTCGCCCTATAGAAGGAAATGGATGTAATTAATGCAACTGTGACATGAAATTGATTATATAATGCACCGATCAATAAATTAATTTTTTTAATGTAATGACTTAAATGGTTAATGTAGGTCACTTTTACTCATTATCAACAGTCAAATAGCGTTATAATTCCGACAGTAATATGGTCGATCAGTTGCTTTTTGAAAAATCGTAATCGCACCCAACACTAATCACAATTTCAAGCTCTCTGTGTATAGCTCCGAAGATCTAAATCGAGCATTATACTACAAAGCAACTAGGCTATTTTTTGATTTTAAAAATTATCTGGAGAATTTACTAGACAATGTGAATGTACCCAAATAAGTGTTGTAGCTAGCCTAAGTTTCAGCCTATGTACAGTGCTCTGATTGACATTTAAAAATATTTTTGAATAACATATTGAAATTTATATAATATTCATATTATTATTTTTCTTTAAAAACATTTTTCCTGACTTTCCTTCAGAGTCACATAGTTTACCTTCTTTCCTTCTATCCACAGTTGCTTCCCATCTCCTGCCATTCATCTTTGTCGCTTTTGAGTCCGCTACTCAAGTGAAGTTGGCCGCCAGTGCTACTACAAGCACAGAGCAACATGAACGCTGGGAAAATCCGAAAGCAAAGAAATTGGAGAATGGTGTGATCTCATTATCAAGCCTGTCGTGTCGTTTTCGCCGTCGCAAACTGCTAGGGCGGATGAGCTTCCAAATCTTCAGACATGTATGAATTAAGTAAGAAGTCGAGATTGACTTAAGAGATTTCCGGTTCAGTCGGAGAAAATGTTAAAGTGAAAGAACTCTAAAACGAACGTTATATTGAAATGCGAGTCTGCGGATGTGACTTTAAGTGTATGAAAGAGTGCAATAAATCATTGTCTTTTTCCAAGACTAATCCAATTTTCCAATAATCATACATCTATCTTGTGTCTCTTCCTCTACTTCTATTTTGCTATGTAGCACGTCCCATCAAGAGCGCCACTTTTGAATGACGTGGAGCTGATTCGAACGATAAAAAGAGAACCGCGTATTTAGGATAATGGAGCGACAATAGTTCGTTCTTGTTACAATGCTAATGACTACTTAAACCGTCACCAAGAGTGTTGTAGATATTCGCAGTGACAATGTGTGAGAGCTGGTTTATCTCGCTTGAGTTAGAAAACTTTGAAAAGTTTGGATTGGAAAGATTTTCAACTGAAAATACTTTTGTCTATCTTTTTCTTGATAAAGTTTTTCATTTCGGAAGTTGGATATAGTATTAGGGAAAGTTGATTGAATTAGAGTTAATTGTTCAGCTCCACCAAATCGCATTCATCAAGAAAGTGATGTAAGTACATGACTAAAAGTGAAAAAATTGGAGCGGTAAAATGGAAGAGCACATCTAATAATTTGTGGCAATAGTTTTTTTCCAGCATGAAAAGACATTGCTGTGCCCGCTACTCACAAAAGGAACCCTCCAAATTATCTGCATTATCCCTGAGACTACACCGAGGGAACATTTTCAAGTTCCAATGATTAGTTTTTATAATCGGCTGACTTCCTTCCTACACTTTTGTGTTTTGTGCGTACTTAGATTGCCGGTAGTATCGATGTTATTTGGTCCGTACTAATGTGAAATGCAAAGCATGGGACACAACAAATTATGTGCTCTGTCAGTTTCAATACACGAAAATCTCGTCTAATTGACTGAGTTTTCTCTTGTCTCACATTTAACAGCGCAACAGGCCTGAAAAAATTCAAAGTCAGATATCCTTACCAATCCTTGACACAAGCGTGAAATATCATTGATGTTGGTCGTTGTATACCATAAGTTCAATCAGTTTCTAACGGTTGACCGACGAAGGATTTTTTGCTAGCTAACATCAATTAACCGGTTGACAGCTCTCGCCTCAAATTGCAATCAATCAATTATCTTCTGCAGCAATCAAAATTATTTGACTAATATGTTCAATATAATTAATTGCAGCTAATTATTTATTGTCTATAATTATTCGAAGCCGCTATGAATTTTCGGTCAGTATAATAATAAGTGCACATATATTTTTCCAAAATGACAAAGAAATGCAAAGCCGTCTTTTAATCTAATGCAGAGGAATCATAATTTTCAATTAAAGATTTTGTTTCATTTAATATTTACCATTTTAATCTATATTTTACAGCATGGTCCCGAAAGTTTCCATGACAACAAATAGTTTCACTATGACGTATTTTCCATTTATACATCTGCATTTCGATAAAATGAAGCATGATATTCAGCTTAACATTTGGAGGTTTACTGAATGACCTCAGCTTGATTATATAATGAAGAAATTAGCCCGAAAAGTTCGAGGTCAAAACTGATGAGTGAGCAACACTGAAGAAAGGACGTAGTAATGAATCTCTTTGACCGAAGCGTGTCATAAATGAGAATCGACGAGACTTTCGTCTCGGGTGAATGAGATAATCGAGGGCGTCATCGCTATCGTACAAGTCGGTAATGAAGAATTCTATGAACTTTGTTCAACGTAGATTCTCCACGGACACTACATTCTAAACCTGCGATTGAGAGTCGAATAATAAAAAGGTTCCCATTATTATGTAAATATGAATCTTCATAGTTAGCGCTAAACAAAAATGAGTGACGTGCCAATTTCAAATAATAATCAACAAGAAATCATTTGGGATTGTTCAAAGCATCATGCTTGACACACTTTGCTGACATGTGAATTAAACCTGAGAAATATTGTTTTTTTTGTTTTAAATATTTTGAAATTTGACAATTTATTTCAGTTAGTAGGCCCTATTTGACTGTGACTACATAGTTTGGCCTAGTAATTTTCAGCATTAACGGTAGAATCGAAGAAAACAATTGAATTTGAATTCAAATTCTGATCAGTGTTCACTGACAAAGTATAACTTGAAGGAATTATTATTGCCTAAGAAAAATGATTGGGGAGTCAACTATGATTATCGGCCCAAGTGGTAAATGTGGAATTAACCTACTTTTGTCATGCCTGTGATGATTATGGTTTCTACCCTTCTTACATCACCTGTCATTATTTCGGAATACTTACACAAACATTTGTTTTCCAAAAATTGTGCACGAAACTTTTCACAATGACTGCGATCCCTCAGTCCATGACATCCGCAACTGAAGACATTAAAAGACCGAACTTTTTCGTAGTAGAAAAGGCAATTGTCACTGAAAACATGAAATCCTCAGTGACATTGACATACATAAACTTGATACAAAGTGAGAAAAACTACTCTGATATTTTGTAATAATCTAATAATACAAAAGGCATATGTTCAAAGGAAAAATCTCAACTTTCACATTAGATACGTGTACACAAACCAATTGAAAATTTAAGATGAAATGTGCCAATCAGTTTTCAAAAAAAGTAATGAAAATCATGATTTGCAGGGTATCACATGAAATGTCACATATTAATAATAATAAAATTGCGCGACTGAAATACAATACAATTTCGGGAGAATAGAGAGATTAAAAACTCACATTATCGTGAATCTTTACACATGCCATGTAGATTGATGTTTATATTCTTTTATTTGGGACAGTTTTAATCGAAAATTCTTCAATTGATGTAACATGTGTATGAGTAATGTTGCTCTTCTTACCACTTTAATAAGTGGTTTCATGCTGATTTTACATCGGCATTGCAGAGAATTTTTAGCAAAGTTAAACTTTTCACGAACATAGCGAAGTCTATTACTTTTCACAGGATTTTGATGCATGAGTTGAAGTCCCCGATAATGAATATGTTGAATCAATCTTTTTTCCAATATTATTTCCAGTTTTATTTTTAGATTATGAACAGTTACAAATATTTTAGCCTACGAAAAACAAGGTATTTGCAGTTGCATCTCTTGACCTCGTCAACTTATGCTATCATTCAAGATAGTACCAAGACCAACTGCATTCATTTCAATTACTACGGGTAGCGGCAGTTGACCCTTTAACATCCGAACTAATGCGTTGACAAAATAATGCTTTCGATTATTTTTTGTTTAGCGCGATATTATTTTCATTGCTCCATTCTTCGGTATTATCTAATTCGATTTGAATTCTATCGCCAAGGTTGCTATTGGGCTTGCTCAGTAGGGCTAAATCTTAGCTCTAAAAGGAGCGCGCCAAAACTCTCAATTTTTTCTCAGTTGAATATTTCAGCTGTGTTCCTCAATGTCACTATATAGCATCATAGGACAGTGCCAGAGGTTTGCATTACAAATTATTATAGTTACAATCATTTTTGTTGAAAATTTGGTCGCATGAAGATAACTAAGAAAGCATACTTCGCTTTTCTCAGGAAATTCTGGTGGTCACCTTTAGCTTTGATGACGGGCAAACACAATCACTTCATGAACTGCATCAGATGGGATGTTGTAACCTGGAAAAATTTGCCCTATTCCTGCGGTCAATTCAGAACGTGTACCATGTGGCGGTTGACTTCCTGTGATTGCAATTTTTCAAATGACACATGAATATTTCATCGGCCATAGATCGGATGAAGAAGGTGGTCATTGCATTACTTGAATGTTTCTTCGGCATATAGGCCTACAAACAACTCTTGTTTGTATCCATCCTCATGGTCTTCGTTATCTTTCCGTGTAATAGTGAGTTGAGATTAATTGTGATGTCATGAATGGACAAGCTACGGTATACAGTATTTTGTCAATGTAGTTGTGATTAATTGAATCATCCAAGATCGCAGGGGGCGCTTTGAAATTTTCGGAGATTTTGAGACACTTTTGTGTCACCAGTTAGTCCATATAACTTACTTGTATGATGTACTTCGGTCAATATTGCTGATTGTTTTAGTTTCTAGCGAAACCATTAATGTATTTCACTGTTTTTGTCGCATGTTTATAGCCTTATTCAAAACAATTTCAGGTATCTGATAATCAGACATTTTAGGTATCAGATAACTACAGTGTACCTCTATGTAAGAGATGTCCGCTGAGAATCGACGAGTCGTAGCGAAGCGGAGACTGAATTATCCAACATATTTTCTAATATATCTAACTATTCCCTGGAGATCTCTTACATTTCGAGGAATGTGTTCTAAGTGTATAACCTACGGTAAATATCAAAAATCTGCTAGTATTTCTATGGGAGTAATATCTTTGACCTTCATCTCCAGTTAATATCCAAAATCTCCGCTAATGATATTCAAAATATCCGGTGAAAGATAGATATTTCAAAATGATCAAAATTGCTCATGTCTGTTAATTGTTGGATATATCAGATAGCTACCTCTGTGGCGGAGATATGCGTACAGACAATCGATTCGTCTTCGCTTCGTTACGATTCGTCGATTCTCAACACATACCTCCTACATAGAGGTAGTTATCTAATACTGATGTAATCTATCTGATGTAAATAACTCTAGGCGTAAATTACGGTATATGGATATTTTGCAGGAGTTACTCACTATGTAAATCTTCGCTATCCATGTCAATACATGTGGTTCGAAGTCAATGCTATCTAAGTCATAGGGCATGATTGAGCTGAGATTCCAATAGCATGGCTCTTCTGGATTTATCTTTTCTAATATAATTCTAATTTTTAAATTTATCTTTTTTGAATGTGTTTCTTTCTCCAGTGGCAAAAGAGTTGGATACTACTAAATTACTGTAAAACTTTTGTAAATTGCTACCAAAAATGACCACTACATTAATCCCGGGAATTCGGAATTTCTATTAACCCGCAGGATCCCAGGATCCCAATCCCTAGCAAATATTAAGATATACCTGATGTAAAACGTTTAATTAAGCTAAGGCCGTGTCTTATAGTATATAATTCCAGACAAGAGCTCGGTCCTCGTCTCATTTCTTCGAAAAACTTAATCAATTCGGAAAACATTACTTTCCTCACTTCTAATCCTCCACTGAACGCCTCAAATGTCCAATATCCTCCAATGTCAAATGTCCTCAAATGTCAAATGTCCACCGTATATGTCCAACATAGGTGCCATGTCATATTATTTGGCTTTCGTGGATTTGGAGCACAGAAATTAA
The DNA here is from genome assembly GCA_907163375.1 of Prostheceraeus crozeri. NCBI lineage: Eukaryota > Metazoa > Platyhelminthes > Polycladida > Euryleptidae > Prostheceraeus > Prostheceraeus crozeri. The sequence goes on along the minus strand of CAJQUW010015746.1, from coordinate 63,324 downwards.
TCCAAATAAGCTGATAGGACAAATTATATAATTTATGATGTGTATTAGATAACTACCTCTCGTCGACATTTATACTTTTCTCGTCGAAAGGTCGACATTTATACTTTTTTGTTTAATGCTTGTTTACTTATCAAATTTCTGTGTATCAAAGTCTATTTCTGCCAGAGAAATAATAACAGATTTTTGATATTAGTCGTAGATTATACACTTAGAATACACCCTTGGGAGATGTCCAGGGAATAGTTGAATATATGGGGTGAAAGTTATTAGCTCAATACTTTGCCTAATTGTACAGTATACATGCACAAATACAGGCACAATGTCATGTTCATCGAAATTGAAATAAGATGGCAGCCGAAAATTGTCGAATATTTCAACATTACGAAATTCTTAAATAATTTCTTCAACTGTAAGAAACCTCACCTGTTCTTTTTACATTCAATCATGGAACAAGAAGCATTGAATTCTTTGATATTCTTTTTACACTTGATATTTCTATCACATTTGTTCTGGACGTCAAGACAATTTATCCCACTGTCTATAGATGGAACCAATGGTTGCAGTTTCATATCCTCTTCTGTTGGCTTAATATTTAAATCCAATTTAGCTGAAAATATGATAAATGTATCGACAAGAATTATCAATGATTCATATCTAATGTACTCACAACATTCTGTAGAATTTTACATTTTTTCAACAAAGAAAGTTGTGAAAACAGTATTTTAGTGACAGCCTTTTCAACTTAAGCACGAGTATCTTTCTATAGGCCTTTTAGAGCCAAGGTTTACATGATCAAAGCACCAGAAAAAATCGTTAAATTCAATGCATTTTTGAATAATTTGAAATAAAATACTTTTGTTATTTATATTTTGCTTAATGTTGTGTTGACATTTTGCACAAACACGTGTACCGACATGATTTATGATTTGCTTATAAATAATCTTTAAATCGGCAACAGAAAGTGTCTTCTAAAGCAGTCCTTAACTGCACATGTGCAATCGCTAGATGAGCATTTCACGTTTGACACAAACTCCAACGTATTTCCGGAGTTTCCACACGTACATGTATATCCATTGGACGTGTTTGAAGTTATCGGATCCACTTTTATCTTTAAACTTGAATTTCTCAAAAACATCTGCGAATTTATGGAATCTGAGCCCAGATTCATAATGAGGCGTCTGAAATTTATAAAGTAGAAGTTGTTTTGAATGGAATCACGCTGTGATAAAAATGGTTCAGTTGAGTGGTTCCGTTAACATCACACTCGCATGCATGAACATGTTGCAATATTTCTGCTTTTAACTGCATTGTTGTGAAAAAATGAAACACATATTTGTGATTAGTGCAACACACTGGATTAGGTAGTGACAAAATAAAATTGATTTACTGCGCCTATCAGACCGACTGTGAGGTTGGTTTCGATAACTTAGGTGCGGAACCACTTTTATCTTTATGTTTCAGTTTCTCAAAAATGACTCCGAACTTGTAGAATCTGAGCCCATATTCATGATATGGTGTTTGAAATTTATAAAGTCGTTTAGGATAGAATGTCCATAGAAGAATCACGCTGTAAAAAATGGTCCAGCTGGTTGGTTCCGCTAGCCTCTCACACGTTTCGATCACACCAATCAACTAGCAAATGAAATATTTGATAGCAACAATCAATTCATTGCTATTGATAGTAGTAAGCAAGTGACAAACACTCGACCGGCGCCCCCCCCTCTGGAACGGCAGAGTGTCGTGGTCGTCCGCCGTGGTGCTTCGTGTCTGAGTCCCCCCCCTCTGGAACGACAGAGTCTGCCGTGGTGTGCCGGCCAGGTGGGTTCCCGTTCACAACATGTTCGCTGACTCCCCCCCCCTCGAAAACGACAGAGTGTGAGACTCGGGTGAGTTGGTCCGACCGCCTGGTTGACGTGGGCGACCGTCTAGGTTGACGTGGGCGACCGCCAGGATTAGTCTTGAGGCTATAGTGTGTGATGTTTTTGGTGCAATCTGCTGAATGTTGGGTTGTAAAATGGGTTGTTTCGAGTGGAAGGAGTGGTCGGATGAGAAAACGGAGGTCGGATTCGTGTTCAGCGTGAAATTCTGCATCGGTAGGGTGAGTTTCAAGGCAATCGGTGAGAAAAAATTTTTCTTCAAAATTTTAACAGAGTTAGAATTTGGGACGTTTTGGTGTGTAGCGCCCAAACGAAGCATCGGATGAGAAAACGGAGGCCAGATTCGGAATCTACGTGAAATTTTGGGTTAGGAAGGATGTTTCCAGCGAAATCGGAGAGAAAAAATTTTCACTGACGTCCCCCCCTCTGGACAGCTTGCTTCGATTTTGGCTTCTAGTGGACGGATTTTGTCGTGCGATAGCTCGTTTGAAAGCTAAGAGTGAGACAAATTCAGTGAAAGAATCGGCTTGTTCCTATCTGTCTTCGTTCAAAAGTTAGAGCGGTTACAAGATTTTAGGTCGGAGCTCGCTCACCTGAAAAAATCCTAAGTGTCAGAGTGACTTTGTATGGGTAAAAATTTGAAAATTTTCCAAAGTGTGGAATTTCGACCTGGGACCGTCACCAAAACATTTTTCATCAAATTTTGAAATTTCACTGACGTCCCCCCCCCTCTGGACAGCTTGCTTCGATTTTGGCTTCCAGTGGACGGATTTTGTCGTGCGATAGCTCGTTTGAAAGCTAAGAGTGAGACAAATTCAGTGAAAGAATCGGCTTGTTCCTATCTGTCTTCGTTTAGATGTGAGACACCATTTAAGATTTTGGAACATTGGCGAAAAACGACAGAGTTAGAATCTGGGACGTTTTGGATTGTAGCACCAAAACGAAGGCTCGGATGGGTAAACGGAGGCCAGATTTCGAATCAGCTTGATGTTATTGTCCAATGAGGATCATCATCCAATGAGAATCAAGCATTTCTTTATAAATAGCGAGCCTTCCACAGTGAAAATCATTCCATCGTTGAATCACACGAGTGACGGACGCACATTTTCTCTCTCTCTCTAGTTCCCTGTTCTATTATCCAACTAAAATGGTAAGTCGCTACTTCCCTCCCTCTCCTCCCTTGAACGTAAACTTAATACAATCTTTTTTCATTTTCAGGCATCTACTCCATCTGCTGCACTAGTAGGACAAAATGGCGGTCAAACGTTACAAGGTTCGCTACGGTCAGATCATCTACAACTGAGGCCAGTGGAAGAAACATCCAAGGTACATAATCCTACACCGCTACAGCGTAAATTTAAACAAGCCTTGCGTTATGATGATCATAGCGTAGTACTCCAAACGGGAATGCTCCCTTCCACGGATGTCAAGATAATGCACAATCAGTATGGGGACTACATACTGATCCCCGTGAGTCCGTACATTCGCCACCAACTTGATATTATTGAGGAGTACGTGACATTAAATATGGACATTCCTACTCCTCTTGCTCAAGAGTGGAAGGCGAGAGATGACAAGGATACTCCCTATAGAAAGATTTGGGATGGTAATCACATTTGCCTACCGGTATCACATTGGTGTACTTACTATAAGAAGGATGGAGATCATTCAATACCCATCAGATGTGATGAGCTCGGAGAAGGTACTTGGGATATCCTTTTCAAAGTGAATGGGCTATATTATGGTCGACACAAGGACAATAAAATTGCCTCTCTCTCCATGCATATGGAATCCATCCTATATATTCCGAAACCACCCAACGTGGACGACATAATTGATCAAATCCTTAACAGCAGTGGTACGAAGCGCAAGTCGGAGAAGAATGCTACATCAAAACGCAAATCAAAGAAGGAGAATTGCTAGTCCTTTCCTAACTCTACCCTATGATAATTCGCTTATGTGCTTTGAGTGTCGTAGACGTGGTCTTATTAGATACATTTTACTTCTTCGTTGCCATCATATCATTTGTGTATTTTGTCGTGAAAAGCATCGATGTAATTCTTCATTTTGTAATATGTTATAGAACGTTTCCTTAGATGTGTAAATTTCCGTTTTAGGCTTCTATCATCATTTTTATGGATTGTGAGGGTGAACCTGTACAGGAGCTCAGTGCTATTGCTATGAACAATTGGACATATCAGATTGTTAGTGTCTATCATCAACATGCCAACTGCGATCCCAATGTTGATCAATGGGCGAGAAAACACATTCATGGACTTAATCTGAAATATTTGCAAGACTATGGCTTTTCTTGTGACAGTGCTCTTCTTATTGACTTTAAACGATGGTTAGCTGCTTTCAATGTTATACGCATCTTTTGTAATAATCCTGGTAAGGAGAGGAAAGTATTTCCCAATCTAATCATTGATGATATTTTGCTCCCGCCTTGGGATAGTAGAGTGAATCAACATTATCATGAAGTCACGAAACGTTTTAAGGATTTGTGTGTTCCTATTTTGTCTGTTCGTTGTAGTAGCTACGTTCATAACCAATGCTTCTTTCCTCCTTACCTCAACACTGCCAAAGTCCTGTATGGTTATCATTGCTCGCTGTATGATAGTTATCAGCTGTATCTATTTTATCTCTTTCAAACCATTGATTTATAATGCATGCTTGTTACCGTTATTCAATAAATGTTACTATGAGAAGAGTTGTTGTTTTCATGCAATGGATGGGTTAGATAAAGGGCGATCATGTCTTTCTCAAACGACTGCGGAACATTACGTTTTCATAGGCAAAGTTTAAAAGGAGCTGTTCAAGATTATGTGATAAAATTTCATAAAGATGAGACCGACATCGAAGCAGTGGTCGATGATGCTAGCACTCTTTTTCTAGAATTAATGAATACATTCTCTGATAGCATTATCATGGCGCGATTAGTTGCGAAAATTAAGTTTAGTCATTTTGGAAAGGAAGAGGTGGAAAGTCGCTCTTTCCATTTTGCTTCTTATTCAATGGAAGTGGTAGATCACCCCGAAGAATTTTTTAAAAGACATATGATAAAAATTGCTGAACGTCTTAACGCATTTAACCATCATGGTAGCAGTCTAGTGATTGAAGCGATTTCAGATATTCACATTCAACTTTCCATAAAGAAAAATTGAAAATGCAGTGGTACTTGATTGTAGCACAACTGGTTTTCGAGCTATGTCTGCTCACTCTCGAAGTATATTCCTTCTGTACATGTGTCTATTATTTAGAAAAGGCTAGCAAATTCATATCTTCAAAAAGACTTGCTATAGACATCAGTAACGGTGAAACTATGTGTTGCGATGTATGTAAGCGAAAGGATGGAAATGAAAAGCGCATCTTCAAGAGATGTAAGCATGCTTTTTGTCAACGCTGTTTCATACGTAATTGCATTCAACTTTGCCAATGTAACCACTGTGACATTGCTCATTTCGAGTGTCACTTATGTCGCAATAGTTAGTACCTATGCAAATGTGGTAAAGATAGGTTTTAGCAAAGACTAACACGGAAAATGGCGAAACGTAAAATGACGAAACGTAAAAGTCAAAAGTTTTCTTCAGCCATTCAAGCTCTCCGACGAATGAAAGCAAATCAGCGATACAATGCTATACGACATGCTAACGATAAATTCATTTGTGAAATTATTTCTCATGTGAGGAAGTTGAGGACGAAGAAATTAGCGCCAAAACAACGAAAGTTACTTAAGCGATATGCTACGAAATTGCGTTTCATCTCCAATCCTAAAGTCGCCCTTCAAAGAAAGAGGAAAACTCTAACACAAAAGGGCGGTTTCCTTTCAGCAATACTTCCAATGATAGCTCCTGCCGTGGGCAACCTATTGGGAAATATCTTTGGCTCTAAGCGTTAATTATGCAAATGTTTAGTCTCAAAGTAATAAAATGGATTTCAGACTTCAATGTGATAAAGTTCTGACTGTATCAGGTCCATCTCATGCAGGTAAAACTGTTTTCACGCTGAATTTATTGGATAAAAGAAGGGAGTTGTTTAAGGAACCTATCAATCGAGTGATTTGGTGTTATGGTATTTATCAACCGTCGCTGTTTCAGGAATTGCAAAGTCGCAACTTTATTCGACATGAAGGAATTATTCCAGTGGATAAACTTCAGTCTAATGATGTTGTTGTATTGGATGATTTATTAAAAGAAAGTAAGAATTCAAAAGATGTTACAGATATGTTCACTCGCGCAGCACACCATAAAAGGTGTTTTATCATCTATATTACACAAAATTTGTTTCCTGATGGAAAAGAAGCTCGTACACGAAACCTGAATACACACTATTATGCTATTTTCAAGAATCCGCGAGATAAAAGTCAATTTGAAATTTTAGCGCGACAAGTTGCACCCAGAGGATCAAAAGCCTTAATTGAAATTTTTCAAGCAGCTACTGAAAAACCATACGGTTACTTATTCATTGACTTTACGCAAGAGTGTCCGGAAGAATTTAGATTTCGAAGTCATATTTTGAAAACTCCCATGATTATCTACAAACTATGAGTTCTTATTCTCGCATGATTGTTATTCCTCAGGATGAATATGTACAATTGACTGCCATGCAGCAAGTAAAGCAACCTCTTGCAAATCAAATGTATAGGAAAGAAATAGATTATCAGCAAAATGTTCACATCAAAGATCCACATCGTGCTGTATTATTACAATCGGAAACTGTTGAGCAATTGAAAAACTTGAAGAATAAGATGCGTGACTCTGTATCGACTGCTACACCTTTAGCATCTCGCGCACATGCCATATCTCTTTTCAACAGTATTGAACCCCATCTCAATGTAAATGATAGAGGAGAAATCATTACAGATGAAAATAAAGTGATTGATGCTTCACGTTATGAAGACTTGATTCAGTATGCGACACGTAGAAAGCGCCGTCAGGGCTATGTTCCACCTGGTTGGTCATACTTTCTTAAACTATTGAAAAAGCATAATGTGCCAAAATTTGCTTTAAATAATGAGACATTGAAAGAACTTGATTCAACAGTGGCTACTACTCCAATGCTTCAGGCGATGAAAATGCCAACAAATTGGTTTAAGGCGTCACCTGCTACATCCCCTTCCCACACTCACTAAGCAAACAAGAGGAAGAACTCGACGTAGATCTACATCGCCACTAAAACTGGTAAAAGGAAAACGTAAAACAGCTCCTCCTAGGAAATACATGTTCTCAGACTATTAACATGAAGCAGATGTGTTGCTTGCCATGTAATGAGCCGCCAGAGGTGAATGTCGTTGTCACTTGCACTTGCTGCGCCAGCTCTCATAATGAAACCCCTAAGCAATGTGAACACGATCGCAAAACCGCTAAAGCTAAATGCTGCAGTTGTTGTAAATGTAGAAAGGCAAGAAAACAAAAAGATGAGAAGGAGGAAAAAGAGTCAGCCGTCATCGACTGAACGTTTGAAGCCAATCTATTATGATGTAAAACATCCGGCAGGATTTGCATCTATCAAGAAATTATCAAAAGCGAGTGGTCTTCCACAATCACAAGTGAAACGATGGTTAAAGGGTCAGGCTACCTATACACTCCACAAACAAGCGAAAAAGAAGTACCGCACCCGCCATTATATTGTTCATGACATCGATGAACAGTGGCAAGCAGATTTGTGCGATGTTGCCTCCATTTCAAAACATAACTCGGGTAATAATTTTATTTTAACCGTCATTGATATTTTCTCGCGTTATGCGTGGGCTCAACCTTTAAAAACTAAAGAAGGGAAAGGAGTAGCAAAAGCATTCCAAACAATTTTTCGAGAAGGTCGCATTCCAAAAAGAATTCAGAGTGATCAAGGAAAAGAGTTTGAAAATCAGCATGTGACAAGATTATTTGAGAGGCATGACATTGAGTTGTTTAGTGTAAAGAGCGCTTATAAAGCTGCACTCGTTGAACGTTTTAATCGCACATTAAAAAATCGCTTGTGGCGACATTTTACTGCCAACTTGACACAAAATTGGACAAAGGTTCTACAAGATACACTCCATGCCTACAATCACTCTATCCATCGTTCTATTGGACTCAGACCAGTAGATGTAAATGCTGACAATGTAGATAAAGTGCGCGAATCATTCCAACGTAAACGCACTCATGTGAAAAGTGATGTGAAAATTGGTGATAAAGTTCGTATCTCAAAAGTGAAAAGTGTTTTTGCTAAAGGGTACCTTCCGAATTGGACAGAGGAGGTATTTACAGTATCAAGGATTAATCAAAAAGACTCTCCAACCACCTACAAGTTGAAAGATTACGATAATGAAGAAATTGAGGGTAGCTTTTACCGCGATGAGATTGAGGTAGTCACTGAAAGTGAAACATATTTGGTAGAGAAAATCATTCGATGTAAAAAACGGCAAGGTGAAGAATGGTGTCTTGTTAAATGGACTGGTTATCCTTCAAGTATGAACTCTTGGATGCGTCGTGCCGACATCTTTCATCTAAGTGATCGACAGTGATTCATGCAAAGTTGTAACTAACAATGTTTAGGGTTTGAGCTATGAATCCAACTGCCTCATTTTATTCACGACCCTCCTATGTAAGTGGCGGAGGACAAATTTACATCGGTGCTCGCCGCCAACGTGGAGGTAGCATACTTGGTGCACTGAAATCTGTTGTAGCACCTCTCATATCCAATGTCGGTAGATCTTTAAAACGAAATGTTTTAAGTAATGCCGTTGGCTTTGCTGGTGATGTTGCTAGTGATCTTTCCAGAGGTAGAAGTTTTAAGAGCAGTTTGTTGAATCGTGGGAAGGAACGCGGTTTAAAAACATTGAAGCAGACCATTGCTGGTGTTACTCAAGGAAAGAAATCACCTAAACGAATGAATAAAGGAAGGAGGAAACATCGCGGAGCTGGTAAGGTGCGATCTTCAGTCAAAAGGCATTCACGCAAACGTCGCAGAGGCTCTAATCATTCATCAGGCGCTAAACGACGACGCTGCTATAACTTCTAATCATGGAGTGTAAAACTTCCGGTTTTTGTTTGTTCGATCAACAAGCCATACAGACAGATATTCTTAGTTCAAGTATTGTAGATTATCATCCTCGAACAGCTGAGAATGCTGGTCCCATTGAATTTGTTATTCCTGGTGGTAGTGATGACTACATAGATTTGAGTTATGCGATGCTTGATTTGAGGTTTAGAATTCAGCAAGCAGATGGAACTGCTATTGACGATGCACATAAAGTTGGACTGAACAATTTACCATTGACTACACTACTTCGTGATGTTTCTCTAACGATTGGAGAGCAGCAAGTGGAAGGTGGTCAAAGCGATTATCCCTATAAATCATATTTCAATCATGTATCACAGTTTCATCCAGCAGCACAAAAAAGTCATATGGAAGCCATGGGATGGTACAGAGATGAAGCAGGAAAATTTGATGTTGAAACAAACAGTGGCTTTGTAAAGCGATCTGCTATGATTAAAGATAGTAGAGTATGTCAGCTATATGGTCCGCTGAATTTAGACTTCTTTAGACAGTCAAAGTTTTTACTGTGTAATACCAGCATGCGACTCAAGCTGACATTGAATAAGCCTGAATTTGCGCTGAATGCATTTGCTAAAGTTGACAATTTTAGAATTCATGTGGAAGATATTGCACTTTACATTCGTCGAGTAGTACCGAATCCAAGTGTCATTAGAGGGCATGCTGAAGGCCTTAACCGCCAAAATGCCATTTACCCCATTCAGCATACAAAGCTTCTCACCTTTACAATTCCGAAAGATCAAAAGAGTTTCATGAAAGATGGTCTCTTTCCATCGGAAGCACCGAAGCTCCTCATGGTGGCAATGGTTGAAAATGATGCATTTAATGGTAATATAAAGAAGAATCCTTTCAATTTTAAACACAATCAGTTAAGTGAAATTGCTTTACGTGTAAATGGTGTGAGTCATCCTGGTCCACCCTACAAACCAGATTTTGCTTCGGATCAATTTATGCGCAGTTATGTTGATTTTATGGATGTTTTTGGCTTTTACAATACGGATGACACCAACGGACTGACTATGAAAGAGTTTAAGAGTGGATATACTATTTATGCATTTGATTTGACTGCTGACAGCGATATTAGTGCACCCTATCGTCAAGCGAACGTGCCTCATAATATTCGTTTGGATTTGACGTTCAAAAGAACACTACCTGAGACGATCAATGTATTAATTTATGCAGTCTTCGATTCAAATATTGAAATTACAAAGTATCGTGACGTGATTCTTCAGTATAATCGTTAATGAGTTGGTTGACTGCTGACGATATTAAGACTAAAGTGCAGCGTAATGCAGACGAAGCGACGTTGAAAGCTTTCGATAATGTCTATTCACTCGATACCTTACCACCTGCAGTAAATCACTATCCCATCTTTATTGTGCTAAACACTCATTCACAGAATTTAGGCGGTGAGCATTGGAAAGCGATCTTTATTGGAGAAGACCGACGTGGTGAACTATTTGACTCTCTTGCTCAACCTCCAAATATACCAACACAGCAGTGGTTGAGAAAACATACGCGTCAATATCAGCGAAATGAACGCATACTACAACATCCACTTTCATCAACGTGTGGTGCTTTTGTACTGTACTTCATCTTAAAACGTTTACATGTATCTCGATTTGCATCTATTATTCAAAACTTTTCATGTAATCCATCCTCTAATGAAAAAATGATTTGTAAGTTCTATCATGATTTGAAATAAAAACATCATGTTGGAAAAATTGTTTTTTATTTTACAATCCGCTGGGTACGTACATACTCAATGAGATAGTCTAGGATCATATTTGCTTGTACATGAGATTTTAGTCCAGTAATGATCACTTTACTATTATGAAAGATTGCCACATGCACAGGTAACCAACAACTAATGAGAGCTGCAGGAAAAAGTTCGGGTTCATAACACAAACTGTAACTGCTGGTACGAATCTTCAAAAATGATAGACTGTCACTCAATTGAGTAGAGATCACCATATTGTCCACAGTCAGATTCGACATCACACACCTCTCCCTCTTCCATATCCGACGTAGTAGTCTTTGTAGCTCTAAGCGCATTGACTGCGCCGATGAATGAGAAAGGGCGCCGAGAATCTGTACAGTCCCATTTGGGAAGAGTTGAAGATTTCGTGAATTGTTCATCTTCACCACTAACATTTGAGGACGGCCCGGGTAATACTTGCTGTTTGGAAGCTGTTGGTGTAATGTTGTGAGATCGATTTTGGTGTAGAGTCTGAAGCGACGGAGAATGTTGACGATGGTGTAGCGATGGCGCTTCATGATGAAAGAATGAGTAAATTGAGCGATGTACCTTCCTTTTATACTTTTCCCAACTACCTTGATGAAATGTGAAGTTAGTATGAAGTTGGGAATGATAGAGTTGAATTCGCCGATTGTTGACGCGCAGCCAGATGCGATTTCCAATACGTGAATGTCTTTTCATATAGAAGTATTTCAAGTCCTTCATGATATGATGTAGAGATTGAAAATGACGATAAGATAAAGCAAACTCTCTTCTCACATTTCCAGTTGAATCTTTGAAATAGACGTTTCGATCATGATCCGTTTCAATACGTTGTAGGGAATCTAATTTCCAACTCATGATGTGTGGTAGTCATGTCTGATTAAGATTTGCATAGTAGGGCGATGAACTCACGACAATTATATGTCATGATGGAGCGATGTATATATCTTCTATACTTCTCCCAATTGTATTTGCGAAATGAGAAACAGTTTGCGGAATGAGAATGGTAGATTTGAATTTCATTTCTGTAATGTTGAAGCCAAACTTGATCACCCAAGGAGATGAATCTTAATGTTTCAAAATATTCCAAATCCCTCATGATATCATTGAGGTTGACAAATTGTCGCCATGTTAATGTAATTCCTCTTGATGTATGACCATGAGAATTTTTGAAATGTACGTTTCCATCACGATCAACTCTGATATATTGTAGAGAGTCCAAAATCCAAGTCTTCATGATGTTATGCAAAGTTGCAGATTAGCAATATAAAAATGTCGTTTTATCATATTTTGCTTAGCAATGCGGCTACAAAGAGATTTACTAGTAATCGAGCTGCACTCTTTTCTACTCCCATTGATCATGCACAACAGCTAAATGGAAATTGGGAAGTGGGTGTCACTCAACTTGTTTATAGCAACTGTGTCTATACTTTTGATCATGAGGTGATGACTATTAATATGAGGCGTACAGCTGCTTATCAATGTGAAAAGGGGTGCCGAGTATACATTCCACAGTGGCCAAAGAAAGATCTCTTATCATGTAAAAAGTTTATATATGATTTCTTGAATAAAGCGTGTAAACATATTGTCCAATTTACTCCGCACAATGATGATTATAATTATGTACATCATGTAGTTGAGAAAGATTGGATTGTTGGTTTAAGTCCAAGTTTAAGAAATGATTTAGGCTACCTCGCTAGCGCCTTAACAAGCTATGATAATTTTAACGTTAATTACCACATAAGTGGTCATAAACAGTTAATATATCGAGAGGAAGCTTATTATGTAGATCTTATTCCAAAAAATGAGAAGACGTTGGTGAAGAAGATTGTGATTAAGCCAAGAAAGACAAACATGACTCCTGAAACATTATTGAAGAAATTTAATTATCTCCTTCGAGTTGATGGTAAACAAGTGGCAACATTGACTTATATCAAATCATCTAATCATATTGCAATAAGCAAATTAAATGATGATGATCTAGTATTAGTTTGTTCAAAAGATTTTCATCAGTTCTTGCGACATCGTTCTGCAGCTGTTCATGGAAAATCTGATATGCAACATTTACCATGTGAAAGGCCAAATCAATTTGATACAGAATGGGCCGTATCTTTATACAGAAAGTGTGTAGAGCCTTTTGGTGGTTTCTTACATGAAACAAGAGTGTTGATGCCTCGCATTATTACTTCGGTTAAATTGGTTGTAGATTATTTAAATGAAGTGATTAATGAGCAACATATTTCATTTTCTGAAAAAGAAGGTACTTTGTCTCTCACTATAAATGGAAAAGGTATTGAACTAATTATGGATAAAACTCTAATGGACATTTTGGGTTTTGATCAAAATATCTTTAAAAGTGGTACTGTAACCAAAGCTAGCGCAGACATGTCGCTATCGCGTCGTATTAACTATTTTCAGATATATTCCAATATTGGTGAAGATGTACGTGTGGGAGATGTTGAAGCTCCATTGCTAGCAATGATACCATACCAGCCAAAAAGCTGCAGTATTTTATCTGAGCATACTTTCAAGAAAGTGCATTATACAAAGCTGAAATCAAACTACATCCCACAAATTGATATTGCCATTTATGACGATGCTGGTGCGTTGATTCCTTTTCATAAAGATGCTGTGACAAGTATTACGCTCCATTTCCGAATGAAGAGTTAATGCAAAAGTATGCTATTATATTTTTCCAATGTGAATAATATGGAAAGTGAAAATAAGGACTCGTTTCTAATCTACTTGCCCAGTAATGCTTCTATTAATAAATTTCCCAAAAATAAACCATCAGACTATCGAGTAGAATTAAATCGGCCACTGCATTTAGAAGGTGAATGGGAGGTTGGCGTTTCTAGTATTTGCTATGATAGCAATATTCAGAATGTGAATGATTTGGAAGAAATGATATTGACTCCTCGCACCCATGATGGAATAACGATGAATAATGCATTCCAGTTCCCATACAATTTAACATCAGATGGAAAATGGAACTATGAATGGATTCAGATAAAATCAGATTCTTATGAGCCATTTGGGAATGAGAAAATTATTAAGGCATTCAACAGTGGTAATACTTCCATCATGAAGAATAAAAATCAGAAAGCTTATGAGTTTACTATCTATCATTGGAGTGGGAGACAGTTCCTCCGCTTTCATTCTTTTACTAAAGGTCTTACGCTGAGGTTGGATAGTGAATTCTATCCGCATCTTGGTTTTGGTCATGGACTACATCTAACGTCAATTGCTACTGCAAATGTTAGAAAAGTTTATTCAAATCGAATCAACAAATTTCATTATAGATTTAAAATATTTGATGAAGATGTTGTAGAATGCGAAGAACGCATCATTTTGAAAAAGCGTGGTGTTCAACCTTTATCACTTATTGAGTTAGTAAAACGATGGAATGAGACTGTGGGTAAGAAGTATGGAGAGAAAATTATGGCGGACAAAAATAAGTTGGTTATTCAGAAATATAATGACAAACTTACAGTTTATTTCTCTCCAACCTTGCGTCATTTTGTAAGACATTATACACCTATTATTGGAAGCGGTGTGGTGTATGCTTCTCATGAATATCACACTAAAGCTGATTCAGTTAATGATGAATGGTGGGTGGACATCTATGGCGATCGCATCAAGAAAATTTACCAGTCTTATGAAGAATCTAAAGTTGCTATCAATATAATGCCGCGTCTATATCATACAGTTGAAAGCTTCATTCATGTAGTAAATCCTTATATACAACAGAAGTTGAAGCATGTGATGAAAAGTAAATATGATGTAAAGACACACCACATTTCGTTTTCAATTGAAAATCAACGCGTTGTTCTGAGACTGGGTGATGACATTCAATGTCAATTGAGTAAAAATTTGAAAAAACTCTTTGGTTTTTCAATACTACAAACAGTGTTTGCTGCTGCGCATACGATTGGTATAGAAACACCAATGACACTTGATAAACATGAACAGCACCTTTACATTCAAAGTGATTTGATTCTACCTATTTCTGTTGGCGAGAAAAAAGAATACATTTTACGTGATTTCATTCATGATAAAGACGCTTCATATGGAATAGTCGAGAAGATGTTTGAATCTATTTTCTATCATCCCGTCGTCAAACAAACTATACCCTCTATTGCTATCAATATTACCAATGGTTTACAAGAGTGCATCCATGTGAAAGATACTAAATCCCTCATAACGTTAGTGTTTCGGAAAACAAAGTGAAGTCATTGTGATATGTTTATTGAAATATGTACATGAATGTGAAGCAATAGACTTTATACAACATCCACTGAAAATATATACATGAGCGCACTTCAATAAAGATTGTTATATACAAAAAGTCTTTTTACTTCGTGAAGGGTGGAAATATACAGGGATAGGAAAAATGTCTTTCAGTGGAAAAGTCATCACATGGGGAATGTACAGATGTGGACACATATTCACAAGGAAAAAACAATCTCATGCGATACATAAAACAACAATGTTTATCTACAGAAATCAACATCAAAATACTAAGTTAAGGATGATTATGCTAAGACGTCTCCTGAATGTGGTAGTGTGAGTTTAATTCTTTTGGGTGGTGGTATGTTTGTGTCAGGATGTCCATGTGGAAGAGATATGTTGTGTTCTAACCAGCACCTCTTATCCTCCCATGCTGAAAGCGCCCGTTTCCTAAAAGTATGAGTTTTGATCTCATGCGACTTAGATTTTAAGATTGTCATATTGACAAACGTTATATTTTTATTTCTATAGGCTTTCCTGAAATTCTTATGTTTCATATTTTGCACAATGGATTTTGATATGCCTTTAGCGCGCTTAATGCTATCATCACTATCCTTTAATTTCATAGAATACATTTTTGGACGGAGGAGAATCATTTCATCTATTTCCTTCCCTGCTGTCTCATCCTTAAAGCAGCCAAGTTTTGCCTTATTTTTGATGGAGTAGAGTGGATGATCAGCAGGATAATTTGATGTATCAAAATATCTTTCTAAAGATTTTCCTACTTCATTGAAATTTAAATCTTTTTGAGTGGTAATACCTAAGAAGAAACTATCTGTATCACCACCCAACAAACGAACCTCTTTTACGAGAGGACATGGTTTTAGTATTTTATAAAAGAGTTGGTACATTTCAAGCTTAGAGTAATCTAGTACAGCTTGACCAATATAGATGGGTTTGCACAACTCAACTTCAGATTTTATCATTTTAACACCTATAAGGTCCTCATCGATAATGTCTCTATCGATGAATAGAGGTGATGAGGTCAATTTGTGATA
Organism: Prostheceraeus crozeri; assembly: GCA_907163375.1. NCBI lineage: Eukaryota > Metazoa > Platyhelminthes > Polycladida > Euryleptidae > Prostheceraeus > Prostheceraeus crozeri. Next base: position 47,380 of record CAJQUW010015746.1, on the reverse strand, counting down.
CTTTTGATCATCATTAACTAGTTTGTAGTTTACGCGCTTTCTAACATCCTCCATCGTCTTACCAAATAGACTGTTGTTCTTATATTTATAAAAATCTTTTTCAAAGTTATTTTGGGCTAGTGCACGTTTCTGGCTGTTGCTATCAATATATGGCTTGAGGAAGGCTTTCTGTCTAAATTTAATAATGCGGTGAACTCTTTTTAAAATCATACCCATTTCTAAATAAAATTTTAAGATGCTAAAGTGGACTAGATAGTTTTCTTTATCATACTGGGTGAGCAAAAGTTTGCGACAAGGCTTATAGTCGGGTTGACCGCATGATTCTAAATCTTTATGAAATTGTTTCATAAAGTCGGAAAACATATCTTTACTCACTTCACCTGATTCGGGTGCGAGTGGAAAATCTACGGTTTTATGTTTAATATTATTTGGATAGATTAGATCTATCTCAAAATAATATCCCCAATCACCTTCATCTGGAATTGCTAGTATGTTAGAAGGGTTGGAGAAATGTTGAATATCACTATCATCTAACCAGCTAAACTCAGAGTGAGGTAGCGGTTTGGATAATGAACTACCATACAAATTATTTTGGTCATAATACTTCAGATGAGTCTGGTCATTGCCTACTGTTTCAGATTTTAACCTATGTTTATTTACAAATGTGAGACCACCGCGAATTCCTCGCTCAAATAAATTATACATCTCTGGATCTTGTAAGAGATGAATGGTCTCACCAGTCATTTTAAAAGCAGACTTAAATGACATGGCTGGCAGACTGACAAAGTGGACGGGATCTAACTTATCTTCTTCTAATGCCACTCGTCGAAACTCCTGAAATACATCAGCCAGCAAAAATACATCTAACTTAAGGTAGGCAATCATATATTCACCAAATGTATGGCAGTCAAATTTTATCCATGCATCTTGTGCATGATCATAATCTTCAGTCTTACATTCTGCGCCGGTCAAATCATTTTTAAATTTATCTATGGGCGGAAGAGAAGTCTCGCCGAGTTTACTAATCGCATCAAAATATGCATATGGAAAGACTCCTTTCCGTGTGATGACTTCATCGGTTAGATTTGGATATTGTTTCTTAAGATTTTGTGTTAGTGGAAGAGACTTTAGATTTTGCACGAGAGAGGCCAGTGATGCAGTCATAAATTGGTAGGAATCTAAAAATTTTATATCAAAATAGACCGTCTTATTTTCTTTAGTTTTATCGACAGGCACTTTTGCTGTCATGGCCATAAACTTCTCTCTCGTTTGCGCTATTACATCAAGCTTCCACTCTTTCATTTGACCTAAACCTCCTTTTATTATCATATGGCTGTCGTAGCCCTTGAAATTATGGAAAATGACGGGTAATGTACGCCGTTTCATCCTAAGTGAAAAATTACATTTTGAACAGAGTGCGTTTCTAAATTTACCAGTGATGTGATCATGGTCGCGCACTTTCTTAATCTTATCATCGTCAAATGTTTTCCTACATTTGGGGCAAATGTTGCAACTATCAAATTTTGCTTGATCATCTGCTGTCATATGCAATGATCTGCGATAGAGTTCACCATCATGTTTTTGTTGAAATTTTACAGCCTGTTCGAGGAATTGTAGGAATTGGTAAATACAATCCTCACCTTGCCAGACGCGCATTTTATTTTGCCTACTCCTAAAGTGATCATGCCATACTTCATAGCAGGAAATGGCTGCTGGTCGATGGATGTTATCATCGATATAACATTCGATGTCAGCATAGATGACACGAAGAGGACTAAGTTCATCACCATTCTCTCTATATGAAAACTCCTTATCTTTGGGCATGCGCTCCATTTGCAGTTTACCTCGCTTACACCATTCGTAATGAGTTTCAAATTTAGTTTTCCTCCTAAAGTGGCGAATACATCTGTCGCAGTAATATAACTCTCTACTAGAGTTTTCTAAGTGGTGGTATAAGCGAGAGATTTTGGGAATACCGCAGTAGTGCCATTCCTCACTATCATCCTGTTTTACTAATAACAGGTTTACTGTACGTTCATAACAACTCGAACGCGAGTTGTAGCGCACACCCTTCAATCCCTTTTCCCAAACATGGAGAACTATTTTGATGTTGTTCAATTTTTCAAATTTTTCTATATCTTTAATTTTCATATCGTCACTATTACAGTCATCGAAGTTTAATTCATTCTCCCACTGTTGATACTTACTCTTGCGGTATCGATTATTCTGCACATCATTATAGTGGAGAATGGAGAGGACGGCATACTTAAAACATTGCGATTCGCAATCTACAGAAATGACTGCTGCTTTATTTCTTAAATTTTTCGGAAGTTTAAAGGAGCCTCGACCACTATGATTTCCTAATAAACTGATTTTAATCATGGCGGTCTCAATACCATCAAAAACGAGTCCACTATCACGCTCGTTAAATTTATCTATATTTAATTTTAACCCTTGGATATGAAAATTTATCCAAGACTCACAGTCTACAACTTCGGTTGCAGGAGAGGAGGGTATGTGAAACTCCAACCTCTCTATTATTTGTCCAGTATGGTGGTCGATTTTTACATATTTTATTTTAAGATAGATGAGCGCCTTCATTCTAAAATTGTCTAAATTGTTGAAGAGCGCTTCTATCAATGATGAATTTTGATGAAACCATTCCTCAAAGTTAGCAATGGTTTCTGAGGAGTCCATCTCGTAGTTCCTCACTAAATTATTTATGGACACCTCAGTGAGTCGGATAGAGGAGGTACCGTTGGTGTAGGTATCGTTCGTGTGTGTATGTTGAAGTCTGTGCGAAGATAGTTCAAAACGTGTCTCGAAAGACTGAATGCATAAATCGCAAGAAAAGGAGACATCGTTAACAGAATCATCCCTACCTTCGGAGATTGATGCCGGCTTAGGTCTACAAACACCTCGCTTGATGTGTCGGATGAGATCACGCTTCCTCGTGAAGATGTGTCCACAGTCAGCACATTGCCGATCGTCGCATTCCCGTGATAATGTTGACATGGAACTGGTATCACCTGAAAGAGAAATCATTCTTTCATCTCTGTTCAAGTCTCAGTGTATTGTTACAACCTACCTTGACTCAACAACTCTAAACTTTCCTCGAGAAGGGAGGGTGTTGGTGATGAAGTTGATGCCTGAAATTGAGGAAGATGCTATTAGCCACACATTTGAGGGAGATGAGAGAGGAAATTTTCAACTTACCATTTGAACGAAATTATGTTTAAGCTTGATACTTTAACAAGATAGAGACTTCACTCAAATTTGGAATTCACTAAAGAGCAGTTCACTTGTACGCCTCAAATACAGAATTCGTCAGAGAACAGTTCACTTATGCGTCTCAAAGACAGAGTGAAATGATACGGATGTCACTTTGCTTATATACTTTCATTCTCTTCATTCATTGGATGTTCATTCTGATTGGCTGCTTGTGTATACTTAAGAATTAGAAAACATTTCAAAGTCATTATTCACAGTCAACATGACAAGCCCTCCAACAACATCAAACACAAAATTCTCTTCTCCATGCTCAACACCAAAGGCGCTCGTTACACCAAATGCACCAAGAAAGGCGAAGGTGGAGAAGGTGTACCGACTGGACAATATACGAAAGTTGTCATTACCAGCGGACGAGGAAGAGGAGGGTGTATGTGAGAAGGAGTGTCCCGACTTAACAGGCGTGAGGTGGAAGTATCTCCAGTACGATACTGACGATGTGATGGAGATCACCAGCACGAAATTCCTCCACCAATTATGGGAGTGGTACACCCCTAACTCCCAGCCACGAACTATGGCAGAGTGGGAGTATATTGATAAAGTGAGGCTCGCAGTGGAAGAACGATTAAAGCAACTGAACTGTTTTTGTTATCTATGTGAAGCCAGACTCTGGGACGATATTGACGATGAAGACCTTTTGAAATACATGCCATAATAAATTTTTATTTCGTATTATCTTTGCTTTCATACTGACGTACTTGAATGGGGCTTCAGTGGATGATTTAACCATGTATACATTTTCATTTGGAAATAGTAGCACGCTTAGTCTAACTTGTAAATCTTAAAACATTTCATATGGACGATGATGATAGATGAAATAGTGTCAAATAAAATTAAGATAGCTTACACTTCTGATACAGGGATAGCAATCGACTGCGATCCATGTGTAAAGAGCTTGTTAGACTACGGATGGGGTTAAGTGGATGATTTAACCATGTATACATTTTCATTTGGAAATAGTAGCACGCTTAGTCTAACTTGTAAATCTTAAAACATTTCATATGGACGATGATGATAGATGAAATAGTGTCAAATAAAATTAAGATAGCTTACACTTCTGATACAGGGATAGCAATCGACTGCGATCCATGTGTAAAGAGCTTGTTAGACTACGGATGGGGTTAAGTGGATGATTTAACCATGTATACATTTTCATTTGGAAATAGTAGCACGCTTAGTCTAACTTGTAAATCTTAAAACATTTCATATGGACGATGATGATAGATGAAATAGTGTCAAATAAAATTAAGATAGCTTACACTTCTGATACAGGGATAGCAATCGACTGCGATCCATGTGTAAAGAGCTTGTTAGACTACGGATGGGGTTAAGTGGATGATTTAACCATGTATACATTTTCATTTGGAAATAGTAGCACGCTTAGTCTAACTTGTAAATCTTAAAACATTTCATATGGACGATGATGATAGATGAAATAGTGTCAAATAAAATTAAGATAGCTTACACTTCTGATACAGGGATAGCAATCGACTGCGATCCATGTGTAAAGAGCTTGTTAGACTACGGATGGGGTTAAGTGGATGATTTAACCATGTATACATTTTCATTTGGAAATAGTAGCACGCTTAGTCTAACTTGTAAATCTTAAAACATTTCATATGGACGATGATGATAGATGAAATAGTGTCAAATAAAATTAAGATAGCTTACACTTCTGATACAGGGATAGCAATCGACTGCGATCCATGTGTAAAGAGCTTGTTAGACTACGGAAGAGAGAAGTGTGTTATGTTGCGTGTGGCGCGTGAGTGTCCTCCCATTTCATTCCATTCATTATTTTTCTTCCCCTCTGCATTCCATATCCGAGGATATGTGGCGGGCTTGGGACCGCTTTAGCTGCATTAGAAGGTTGGCCCTTAAAAGAGCCCATGGGTCGTTCTCCGTCCACCGACACTCCTCTCACTTCTGCAAAAACTCTGAAAGAAAAAGAATAGGAGATTAGATGAGCTACAAAAATGATCATGTTGAGGAAGCTTACTGGGAACTTTCTTCCGAACTTTTCGGACGACGAAGTCTTCAAGCTGACCGGTAACGTCCATACTCATGTGGAGACATCGGACTCCGTCGCCCTCGTAACACTGCTGGGTCACGTTGGGGTCATCCGTGATGGTTGGGGCGTCGCATACATTATTCTCAAAGAGGGGAAGATGGACTTCATACACTCTCCTTTTTCGACACTTCAAACGCTCATGCAGTTGCTCCACTTCACCCGTCAACCTCTTATTATAACCTTCACCTCCTCCGTCTCCTTCACCACGCTTCGCATCCGCTCTATCTCTTCATCCTTCCTCGACACACTCGCCTGCAAACTCTCCACCAAACCTGCCTTCCTCATCAACTCGCTCCTTTCCGCCATCCATTCCTTCTCCTTCTTTCTCAAGCTCTCCAACTCTTCCCTCGTTGCCCTATACCCCTCAACCTTCACCTTCAGCTCTTCATTCTCCTTCAAAACTTTTCTATTATTACTCTCCAAAGCCATCACACGATCCTTCATTCTCACAAATACCTCCGTATCATACGCCTCTTGCTGCCGTGGCGATGACGCTGCCATCGGCTTAGCCACTTCCTCCCCCTCCCACTCTTCCTTCAAATCCGCTATGTCCCCAAACAAATCTTCCATCACCGCATCCAAATCAACATCATCCTTCTTCTTCATATTCGCTCTCAACTCAACTTCCTCATTCGAACTCCCATCACTCGAAATCACATCACTCGCATTCCTCACCACTTTCTCCCCAATCACGTCCTGAATCGTTGCCACCGCCTTTGTCACCTCTTCCCTCTCCAACAACTCTCCCTCAAACCATGCCTTGAACCCCTTCTCTCCGATGTTCCCACTCTCACACTGCAAATGCGCCTTCATAAATTCCTTCTCATCCCCCATCACACATTTCCGACAAGACACACACAACCTCAACATCACTTTCCTCTCATGGCCCATCGTCCCCTCTTTTTCTTTTAAATGTTTCTTGAGTTCGCTACCTCTAGCAATCTTGCCACAACTACACTTGCCCACCAACATCTTGGCATTACTCGCTTTTGTCATGATAATTCTGTAAAGATAGAGTAAAATTTGATAGCAAGTGTTTATAGGATACTACTTGCTGATATGCATTGAAAGACTAAGTCACCAAACATTTGATAGCAAGTCAGCAACCGTTTGGGTGTTAAGCTCTTGAATCCGTTACAGGCATTACTCAGAGGGGATCTTATCCCAGCTCCAAGGCCTCGACCCACAAATCCAACCTCGATCGGACAGAGCGTGCGTCATATCACTGTGTTGGCATCCGGGCCCCAGTTTTGACATGAAAACCGGTGGAGTTATTTACAAGAGGAAACGACCCAAGTCACAGAGACTCATAAACGACTGCTTTTTATTCAAAAACTTTAATTATTATCATTAAATATGAATTTAAATTTTTCAGTATTTTAGTACTACTCATAAAACGTTTATAAGTAGTCTGTCACCTTCAGCATAGCAAACGCTGTCGAATGTTTTTTGAATCAAGTCTAAAGGACTTGTAGAAGCAAAGTTATAGCCGTTTGAAGATTTCGGCCTACTATCATCAAATGGTCAGTCATGCTATACTGACTAACCTATAAGTCTGACACCTTAGCTGATATCAGCAATGTAAAGTCAGAAGTCCGATATCGGACCTCAAGAGAAACGACTTACCTGTAGTCAGTTTCTCAACTTAGTGAAATTCCTCTCCCGATCCCGTTCTTATATACCCTGTGAATATGCAATCGATAAGAGGGGGGGGGACGTCAGTGAAATTTCAAAATTTGATGAAAAATGTTTTGGTGACGGTCCCAGGTCGAAATTCCACACTTTGGAAAATTTTCAAATTTTTACCCATACAAAGTCACTCTGACACTTAGGATTTTTTCAGGTAAGCGAGCTCCGACCTAAAATCTTGTAACCGCTCTAACTTTTGAACAAAGACAGATAGGAACAAGCCGATTCTTTCACTGAATTTGTCTCACTCTTAGCTTTCAAACGAGCTATCGCACGACAAAATCCGTCCACTGGAAGTCAAAATCGAAGCAAGCTGTCCAGAGGGGGGGGACGTCAGTGAAATTTCAAAATTTGATGAAAAATGTTTTGGTGACGGTCCCAGGTCGAAATTCCACACTTTGGAAAATTTTCAAATTTTTACCCATAGAAAGCCAGTCTGACACTTAGGATTTTTTCAGGTAACCGAGCTCCGACCTAAAATCTTGTAACCGCTCTAACTTTTGAACGAAGACAGATAGGAACAAGCCGATTCTTTCACTGAATTTGTCTCACTCTTAGCTTTCAAACGAGCTATCGCACGACAAAATCCGTCCACTGGAAGCCAAAATCGAAGCAAGCTGTCCAGAGGGGGGGGGGACGTCAGTGAAATTTCAAAATTTGATGAAAAATGTTTTGGTGACGGTTCCAGGTCGAAATTCCACACTTTGGAAAATTTTCAAATTTTTACCCATAGAAAGCCAGTCTGACACTTAGGATTTTTTCAGGTAACCGAGCTCCGACCTAAAATCTTGTAACCGCTCTAACTTTTGAACGAAGACAGATAGGAACAAGCCGATTCTTTCACTGAATTTGTCTCACTCTTAGCTTTCAAACGAGCTATCGCACGACAAAATCCGTCCACTGGAAGCCAAAATCGAAGCAAGCTGTCCAGAGGGGGGGGGACGTCAGTGAAATTTCAAAATTTGATGAAAAATGTTTTGGTGACGGTCCCAGGTCGAAATTCCACACTTTGGAAAATTTTCAAATTTTTACCCATACAAAGCCACTCTGACACTTAGGATTTTTTCAGGTAACCGAGCTCCGACCTAAAATCTTGTAACCGCTCTAACTTTTGAACGAAGACAGATAGGAACAAGCCGATTCTTTCACTGAATTTGTCTCACTCTTAGCTTTCAAACGAGCTATCGCACGACAAAATCCGTCCACTGGAAGCCAAAATCGAAGCAAGCTGTCCAGAGGGGGGGGGACGTCAGTGAAATTTCAAAATTTGATGAAAAATGTTTTGGTGACGGTCCCAGGTCGAAATTCCACACTTTGGAAAATTTTCAAAATTTTACCCATACAAAGTCACTCTGACACTTAGGATTTTTTCAGTTAACCGAGCTCCGACCTAAAATCTTGTAACCGCTCTAACTTTTGAACGAAGACAGATAGGAACAAGCCGATTCTTTCACTGAATTTGTCTCACTCTTAGCTTTCAAACGAGCTATCGCACGACAAAATCCGTCCACTAGAAGCCAAAATCGAAGCAAGCTGTCCAGAGGGGGGGGGGGGACGTCAGTGAAAATTTTTTCTCTCCGATTTCGCTGGAAACATCCTTCCTAACCCAAAATTTCACGTAGATTCCGAATCTGGCCTCCGTTTTCTCATCCGATGCTTCGTTTGGGCGCTACACACCAAAACGTCCCAAATTCTAACTCTGTTAAAATTTTGAAGAAAAATTTTTTCTCACCGATTGCCTTGAAACTCACCCTACCGATGCAGAATTTCACGCTGAACACGAATGCGACCTCCGTTTTCTCATCCGACCACTCCTTCCACTCGAAACAACCCATTTTACAACCCAACATTCAGCAGATTGCACCAAAAACATCACACACTATAGCCTCAAGACTAATCCTGGCGGTCGCCCACGTCAACCTAGACGGTCGCCCACGTCAACCAGGCGGTCGGACCAACTCACCCGAGTCTCACACTCTGTCGTTTTCGAGGGGGGGGGGAGTCAGCGAACATGTTGTGAACGGGAACCCACCTGGCCGGCACACCACGGCAGACTCTGTCGTTCCAGAGGGGGGGGGACTCAGACACGAAGCACCACGGCGGACGACCACGACACTCTGCCGTTCCAGAGGGGGGGCGCCGGTCGAGTGTTTGTCACTTGCTTACTACTATTGATTGCAGTGCAATTATTGTTTATCAATCCCTGGTGCAGTCATTGTAGTTTCGTATCAAATTCACTTCGAGTTTGAAGTCATAGTGTTACAAAATAGCTATCATGTCAACGAGAAAAGCGATGAGATCCTCAATCGAAGAATTTTTCATATGAACAAAAGTCACTTGTGCATACATCTCTGACTCAGAACTCGTTGCGAGATTAAGCGTGCAAAAATTACTCAGCAAGTTTTGACACTCGAGTGTGTGGATACTTTCTTATGGATGCGTGACTCCGGTTAGTTCATCTGAAAATGAGCAACAGTGAAAGCAATTACAATGTTCGAAATAGTTCCACGATATTATAAACTGCTCAATCGACAAAGTATGAACACTATGACATCTTTTATTCAGATTCACACAATGCATAGGGAAAATTGTAGAACTAAGCAGGCTACGTAGGATACTTCTGCCACTTTTAAATATGCATTTTGACTGCAGTTCCCCAAATTTCCAAAAGTGTGTCAAAATTAATTCATCTTACCACAAAATATAAGTTACAAAATATAAAGTTACGAATGCCAATAGCTATTTCGTGTTTATTCGAAGGAAAACTTTCAATACTTAATATTTCCAGTAGAAGCACGCATCGACAATAATATGCAGCAGTATCTCACCTTCATCGCATCAATGATATTACTTTAATTAATGATATCCTGCAGTGGTCACTGTGGACGATTAGTCATGAAAAGTCTGGTAAATATAATAGAAATGTATATCTGTGTTTTATAGCACGAGTCTAATATACTCTATCAGAACCTGAAGGATAATTCATTCACAGCGATTATCAATTGTATTAATTTCATCAATGATATGACCGACCATAAAAGAAGAAATTAATAAATCACCTGTAGAACCGTTTAGAGACTAGAATGTCTTTCTGCTCAAGATCGTCTGCATTGGACCATGAAGATCAATCATGCAAAAAATCGGAGCGAGAATCATAAATTTGTGATCATAGGATAAATTTTTGTTATTTTCTTTTATGCCTTCCACGGGTTTGTTTACGGTCCAATTTCATCATATTCAAGCAAATAACAACTCTGAGTTGGATCATGCTCATAGTGAAAAATTCAGGTCATACATTAGAAGTTATCTCAAGATAAAAACAGAGAAGTCCTGAGCTGGACCCGCTGTCAGACTCCAGACTGGTACTATTCTACCATTGTTCTCCCCTTGATTTAGAGAGGATAAAACATAGATATCTGATATATATGGATCAACTTAATCGCTTGCCGCGTTAACGTCACATGGTTATATGCTAATGGCACATGTTGTTTGTATGCACCAGCAATATATTTGTTCAATGTCAAATATTGCTATATAAATTTAAATACATCTACGTGTACATGACGAATCCAGTAAAGTGATTTTATGATCTTCTACTGCGTCACTTTGGCTACATTTGGTAGCAGAGTGTGTGTGAGGTCTATGTTCAACATGAAAAAACCTTATATCGATATTTGTCCAATATTTTTCACCTGATTCACTGTTTCATCTATTCATGTTTTTTTCACTCTCAAAGGTGAATTTGTACCGAGGCTTCTATTTTATTCTGTGGTATATTTGTTGAAAAACTTATTAAAGCATGCCAAGATACTTAACCACATGTAAAAGGTTGATAGAGCAATTTGAAACCAAACATGCAATAACAGAGATACCCAAAAATGATGCAAATCTCATTATAAGCGATCCTGACCAAGTAGGCTATTTTGCACTCAAATTTACTATACACAAGCCACTGAAGAATCAGGCAACGTCATTATGCAAATTGATGATGAACTCATTTGAGAATAAGAGAAGCAAGCGATGAAAATAGTCAATCAGTACGAGTCGTTAACTGGTGAAATCAGACAGGTGACTGAAAAGTTGAAAATCGCTGTTTCCAATGTAGATGCCGAGGTTGAAAAATCAGCTGCCACCAGAGCTATACAGATAGCAAAATTCAGAGAGGACTGTACTGATACACACATTATCCAGGTTTTATATCAAATTGGAACTCGATCGTGCACAACCATGACCTGACAGTTGACGTAAAATTGCGTTACCTCGAAGACGCATTTGGAACCATTCCCAGAAAGGCAATGGAAAAGCTTAAGGCCAATTATATAAACTTGCACTTTCTATTTTGGAAAATAGGCATGGCAATAAGACGATGCTCAAAAGAGCTTATTATGAAAAATTGGAAAAACTGCCTATCATTACAAATTCCATGGATTCTGAGGCACTAAGAGCATTCATGGAATAGTTTGATTTAGCTGCCATGCAGTAGAGGGGCATGGTGTCGATATGAAAAATCTTGAGCTTGTCTTCATGAACACGCTTAGGAAGCTTCCCCATGACATCAGATATCAGGGGGTACCGCACCATCTCGCTGATAGCGACTTTTAGTGAAACAGGACAAGTAACAGAATTGCGATTGCGCATCATCATTTCTGATAGCAAAATGTTTACATTCCTGTTATGTTAGTGTACTAATATATTTGTCTTCAACAGCGAATGAACATGTCTGATAGGCTATCAGGGACATGTCTGATAGTCATCTTCTTAGCAGTACTAGAGAGCACCATTAGTGACACAGGTATAAGACAAGACGTTAGAAGATGTATTTGATCCAAGTACAATGTGGAGATTGGAGCTTGACTCGGATTTTATGCGTCAGGAGTATCAACATGACAGAATCAATGCCTTGGAATTACCAGATGGTGATTTCTTTGATCGGCATCGGTTTACCAAGTCCATTGTTTATGATTTGATTGAAAAGTTCAAACCTACCCTTCAAAGAAAGTGGAGAAGATCTTCCGATTTGAGTGTGGAAACACAAATCTTGTGTGCTTTGCGGTATTTCAGACAGGGCGGCTATTTACGTGTTGTCTGAGACTTGTATGGACTTTCTCCAAGATCTGCAAGAAACTGCATTCATTCGGTTGCCAAGGCCATCGTTGGATGCTATGACGAGTACATCATGTCAGGAATTTTACCTGTTGTAAATATAGAGTAAACTGAAAAAGTTGAAGGCTACATGTACTGTAGATATAGTCAACTGAATTCAATTCCCGTTTCCGTCAATTGTAGCTCATCAAGAAGCTGTTGATCCTCGTTGCTGATTACTCCCCCTCCAATCTTGTTACGTACTTTTTGCTCCACGATGTTCACTTTAGCTGCTTTCTTTTTCACACTTGACTTCATCGTTTGCCATGTCTTTCATGTTCTCCATGGAACGATTATTTCCATCGACGGAATTTAGTCGATCTAGGATTTCTTTATATATAACTTGCTTCTTCTTCTGCGTGACATCGTTATTTAATCTTAGAGCTAGAATCTCATTATTTTCTGTAAATCCGTCAACAAAGGCATTTATTTCACACTCTTCGTAATCTGCTTTTCTTGCTCTTTTAATAATCGGCATGATCTTGACTTTGTCTGGAATGCATTTCGTCTGCCCTTCTCATTTATACATTAATCTTGTTATGAACATCATTAAGTGTTCCCGATCATCAATAGTAACCATAGAAATTGACAACAACAAAACCTCTAGAATGGATATTAAGCTTCATGCAATGCACAATAACGGCACATAAATCGCACGCATTTTCACTTAGATGCACCTGCCAACGTCTGTATCATTGGGTTAGAATCAGTCACATGAGTAAATCGAAGCTTTTAATTGGTTCTTCATGCCCCAACTTAGTTCCCTCGGATGTGCCGCGACCTTGAGTCAATTTCCATTCTAGCGAACTTCAGATAAACAGTTTATTTCTATGATAGTAACTGTTCTTCTACTGAAAATCCAGGTCAAATAGCACGAGACGTCTTCAAGGTCGTTAAATGATATCATGATGACATCAAGAAACGTCATCCTGACGAAAGTCGTGATGTATGCCGCTGATTCTTCACTATAAGCAGTGTCCACTATCAGGTATGCTTATCAGGGATGTCCATGCGTTCATTTTCAAGACCCCTTATAGCAGCTATCTGATAGTGACTGTAAGTCGTAGGTTTATCAGGGAAGTTGGTGTGGTACCCCCAGTTTATCAAAGCCGTCGGAGGCATTAATAATCTTGAAATGGCGAAGTTGAAGCAACTTTTGCTTGAGCACATGATGATTTCAGAGGAAATTGAGTGTGAGAGTAAACCTTCCATAGCGATTTCTTTTTCCCAGTCAGACCAAGAATTGACGAACACTGGGCCGGATGAATAAAAAGAAGTAAATGCTTTTACTTCCAATTTTAGAAATAATTACTTCATTTCTGATGAATAAGGAAGTAGAAAAAAAGAGTGCTTCTGCCTCTACGACAAGCAAGTGCTTCTAAAAAGAGTAATTACTTCACATTGGAGTGATTGGAGTAAAGGCTTGCGTAATGATGCAAACGATTTTTAAGTTTTCATTCGAGAAAATACTCGGCTGATCAAACAATTGCACAGGGATAGCGGAGTTCATGAGCATTCGAAACGCGTCTAAGAGAAAGGAATGCACGAAGAGGCAGAGTCCACCGAGGAATGAAGCGGATTACCATCGACTTTTCCGTTTTACATCAGAAAACCTGACAACTACATTCCTTCAAGATTCCAGTGAAACAAGAGGGGGTGCTTTATCTCCGAAACGATTTCCGAGATGTGTCGCTGCCATCGATTGCACGCATATGCAAATTGAGAAACCTGGTGGCAAATTTGGAGACGAATTTATAAACCGAAAGAACTTCCCATCTCTAAATATTCAAGCAACGTGTGATCAAGAATACCTATTAACCAGTGTAGACTGTGGATGGCCTGGTCCTGCTTATGACAACAGAGTTTTCAAGAACTTCGATATATATCAATTTTTGATGAATACTAGTTATCCTGGTATGTTGCTCGGTTTTAACCTTGACTCTTGTCTTCATATTTGATATCTTTTTTTGGATAACTTTTGACTCGTACTGGATGCCAGTGAATTTGAACAATTCTGCACTTGCAGATTCAATTACTGTTGCTTTCCTCACCATAACTCCTGGCAGTTTACTTTTGAAAGTAAAATTTTGTGACTGCTTATAACCTTTACCAAAACAGACATACATGTACATGTATCGGTAAGAGCCGGATCTTCATTTTCGATCTCTTCCTCATTTTCGCTGCTAACATCTGAATATATAGTGTTTGCTGCGAGTGTTATATAGCTCGTAAGGCTTGTAATGACAACTGTGCTGCATGCTGCTCTCAGTTGGCAATTAGGGGTGGCACGCGATCATACTTCCCTATTGATATAAGGGCAATATACAACTTCGTTGAAACTCGAAAACGTAGCGTCACAAGATAGAGGAGTGACGTCAAGACCAAAGAAGTCCGATCTCAACAAAAGCAACTGCTTTCAAGTAAAAGTACCTGCTTATTCATCAAAATTAGAGTAATAACTTCTACCTATAGTAACTACTTCTGACTTTTTACTTTTACTTGCAAGGATGTGCTCGAAGTATTTGCTTCTTTTTATTCATCCGGTACACTGACAGCAAGTAATCTTAAGCAGGCATTTTGTGAAAAACCATAGTGATGAGAAATACTTCATCTGCTGATAACCCTAGTAACAAAACTCAGCATTAGTCGGCAATCAAGATGTAAGCAAAATCAGTATAGGAATAAGAATGAAGATACTCCCCGTCAAAATATTAGTAGCTTACAGAAAACAGTCAAAAGATAGCAGTTTCGAAAATTGAACACAGAATAAGTCATAAGTCATAAGTCACTAGCCATCGTTCGCAAGTCACGAATCTCCATAAGCCGCAAGTCATTTTGACAATTTTTTTCTCATGACAGATAATACAAGCAGGCAGAAGTAGAAAATACTGGGTATGTGCTATTTTTCTAATTTTTGCAAGAGAATAAAACATAGGCATAAAGAATGACGCGTTATATCACAATGCCGGTTTAATTGAAGATCATCGCCTAAGGATTCTCAACCGGGTAACGGCTTATGGCCTATCCTGTGTGTCTCCGTAATCAAAGGGCTTATGGCTTGTTCTCTATGCCAGCTCTCATCGAAACTTAAGTCTTGGAATTCTATTTGAGGCTTATGGCTTATCGTGTGTGCCTCCGGCCTAATGAGATCTGCTTAATTCTACTCTATGATTATCTCATGAATTTCTTATGATAAATTCTAAGTAAGACAGTATGCTATAAACGTCTTTTGCTTGACCCAACAGACTTCGAATCGTCTTGCAGACAAAGAATTGACACTAGTAAGAACAGTTCCAGTGCTACCTGCAGTGCGATGTAGCGTCCATTGGCTAAGTCGCAATATCATGTCAATGTCCTTATGTTTCTAAAAAAAAACAAAATGAATTTCCGCTATAAATGAATTCATCGCAAATTTTTGATGCTAACTCTCCTTCAATATTCAACATTTTCAGTAAATTATTTCACATTTTATGATGGGCATATCCGACATGAACTTCTGTATCCGAATTACAGCCAACAGGAAATACATCAAATCTCTTGCCACGTTTTCAGCCAATAAGAAAATGCAGCATGGCGTGATTCCATCAAAAAATGTAAGTTAACATGCTTTCCGAATCTTTTCGAATTTTAGCATTCGCAGTTTTATAGTTCGTTGGTTATGGGTACAATATTACATCCGCGGAACTCGTGACACGTTCTGAAATCGAAAACTTTGAGATTTTTAGATTTTTGTCATAAAATTCGATGACTTCTCGCCTCTAACGGTTTGCCAACTATCTTTTGTGTGTCATCCATTGAATTTAGGACAAAATTAGCCCATCCTCAAAAATCCGTACATTATTGGCGATGATTGATGAAGATGAAGTTGTCTGCAGGCTATTGAAACTTTCAGAAATTAGACTCAACTCCTGCATGACACGATAATGGCGGAGGTCGGTCCCTGTCATCGGAAATCAATCGTAATGTGAAACTAAGCGTAGGTGTTACACTCATTGAAAAGGATCTGTTCTAATGCTAGTGAAGTCTAGCGATGAAAAATGACATCCAGAAAAATTTTCAATCTTTGAATGCACGAAAACAACTTTAAACATTGACACGTGGGTGCAACTTTTTGATCATTTGGTCATTCATACAGTTTGTAGAAAGTTGGGCAGCAAGTGCACCTATTACGTGAAATACATGCATCTATATTTTTAATTAGACGTGAATACTGATAAGTTAAATTACAGACGATGCTCATACATCACTATTGTGGTGATTAATGAAAAGAAAATGAAAGATCTTACGTGCCAACAGAGCGGAAGCTATGAAACTACTGCATTCTTTTAAAATGCAGGTACTAAAAAGGTTATTCAGGTTATGCACCGCACAAGGCTACTACTGCTCCAGGATTTTGGAGGCCAAAAGTTTGTGATAAGACATATTAGGAATTTATCTCAAATATCAGTGGAGGTGTGATGTTTTGTCTACGATGTTTAGTGGTAACACCTTTACAAGTTAAGCATTCAATCAACCAACTTCAGCATCATTGCAAATCAATCAGTCAATTGATCAATTTCAATGATTGACTGACGGCTTCAATCAAATGTTGTCTAATTCGATCGCACCAATGAACTAGCAAATGCATTCTTTTGACTTCAGCAATTAATTGATTTCAATGCAATTAACGCAATCAATATTTGATAACCCATGTTTGTGACTTAGATATGACACTAAAAATCATGTCCATGTATTTAACCACTTAAGAGTTTGTCCGATTGACCAGATTACCGTTGATGTATTTTCAAAGATGGTTATATCACCTCATCACTTGCCCGCAGATTTTTACCGCAGCAAGTTTTGATTGCAAGTCGCAATCAAAGTATATTTTTTGAATGCTATAATGCACTATGTTGAGGACTTGCAAGGGAGATAGAGAGTCCGAAGATGTTTGTCATTGAAACACAATTTCTTCTCGTGTATTTAAAAATATCATGGGGATGGTAAACACAATCTCTTGTGCATTTACTGCTCCGATACTGCAGTGGTTGTCAGTAGCACTGTATGATACAGAAGCAGATCAAATTTATGTGAATATTTCATAGATTTGTGACAGCTTCATATCAACGTCCTTCTATATCATGAGAGCGACGTTGTATTGATAAATTTTGACTTGTCAAATTTTCTATTCATTATTTCTTGAAAACTATCATGAGGGAAGAGAGCATTGATTGTGGGCAAATTTGACTTGCAGACATGAAGTAGAACAACTTACGGTATATCAGAAGAGACGGCTTACCTATAAACAGAGAAATTGTAATTGCTCATTTATCGCATTAGAAATCGTCTAGACTTGATTCGTGTCCTCCAAGATTGAATGAAATTTTCAGCTATGACTATTGGATGTACGCGTTTCATCCAAAGACTTCAAAGCAAAAAACAGAATTTGATCAGAATCCAAAAGTAAAAGTGAGAGTTATACATAAATCCCCAATAATCCTTTCAAAGATGTAATGAGCTTTGATTAGAAGCATCTATGAGAAACCAGTTTCATTTATCTGTGACTTCAATTCTTCTTCTTCTTATTGTCTGTGTACATATTGCAGAAACTTAGGTAGACTTAAACAGCCAGACTTGACGACTATTGTCACTTAGATACCTGTAATTTAATATTCATTATTTAATGTTGATAATGAAAAAAAAATTATCCTTTTTATTAAAGAAATAGTAATAGCAAATCACTATTTGTGCGAACGGTTCCTCATCTCTGGCAAATGAGGTCCAGGAAAATCCAGAAAAGCAAAGAAGTACCAGTACTTGGAAGCGGACTTTTTCTTCAAGCCTATTTTATTGGAAACATTCGGTGGCATGGGAGAATCTACAAGACACTTCATCTCGACATTTGCCTGTGCCATTTCATCAAAAACTGATAATAACTCCTCTTCACAATATCTGAGAGCGGTATTCTACCACGATACAGATTGGCAGTTATTAAGGCTATAAGGACATTTATAAAAATCGAAATATGTTTCTATTTTCAAGTGTATTATACAGCAGTTGTAGACTAATATGCAGAATTTGAAATTTCAATTTTAGAGAATATAAGATTTATTATTTTATGGAATATGGAACAGATGGAATACTCATATATTTATGATTACTATATTAATTTGGCTAATAATGTCTGTCCGACATAATAACTTCGATACATTCGATACATCTAAACCGCTAATGAAGTATAGCCCGTGATGTTTTGAGCATCATTTAAAATTGGAAATTAAAAACTGCCAATTTCGCTGCTGAGGGACGTACATGTAAATCATTGGATTCTGCTGGAGAATCGAAATATCCGCATGGTTCTACTAAGGAGACGAGGCCACCGTCGATACTTGGCCAGTCACTTAGTATGAGAGAGTAATCGTGTAGTGTTCCGTCGTCACTCTGCCGTGGCTTTTCAGCAGCGCTGGTCTCATGTTGACGCCAAATAATAGCCGTGTCTGCACAGCATTGAGATAATTTAGGCTACTATTTTAGATATTTCCCATGAACTGTGAGCAACTCTTATACGAAAACGAACTCAGCTACTGGACAGATGTGTCAATAGTCTTATATAAATCTATTATGAATATCCTGACTAACAAGTTCGAAAGAGGTAGCTCAAACATTCATACATTACAGCAGGAATGCCATGTACTGGCAGCCAACTGACTGAGTCTCCACTTACCCTCAGTCGTGACATTTAATTCGTTATGTGCACATCCTGACCTACAATATACATAGTTCAATTTCTGAGTCTACGAAGCTTTCAAAAATAAGGTTCCAACTATGATAAAAAACTTTGTAGTCCACAGAGCAAGTGCAGATCATGAGGCCTATGACAGTTTCTCATGATATTATTATAGCTTCTGTAACTAAATTCATTATATTCATTACTATATTACAGACTCTTCTTGGATAATAGAAATTCAAAGTGATTGGAGAGGACAACATTTTCTATTCAATAATGTAGATAGAATGTGGATGAAATATGAATACTCAAGTTTTGAATAATTGATTATGATAGCATATGCAATGATTGACGTACATTAATGCATAGGCCAACTATGTTTCGCAAAATCAATTCCCTAAGATTCCTTGAATTTATTTTCTCGTTGTCATCTTTAAAATTATATGAATGTAATAATGCATTTTAGGTGATGTATGACTCAAGGACACTCCAGAAAATTATCTGGCAGAGAATCGCTAGTGATCAGTGGGGGAAAGTATCTATTCGGGGTTGTGGAAAAGCAGTGGTTACAAAACTGAGAACTATTTTTACAAATTCAATAACCCATGTTCCTTCTATCTTCACGGGTAATAACAGAGTTTTCTTAAACAATGATCAATCCACACAAGATTGTCTAAGTCTCTCCAGTGGTGGTCAAGTCTCCGCACATTGATGTCACACACGGAATTATCAATGTAATATTACTATGTCCAGAGTTGCCAACTCTCACACATTGGGCGTGAGTATCACGCATTCAGACTTCTTCTCACGCTCTCACGCTGGAGGCAAAATTTCTCTCGCATTCAAGAAATTTCTCACGCTTGCTGTACTTATCTCACGCATTCTCATTTTTAATGTAATTCTTAATAATGTTTCCTGATTGAACCGCACAACCGCGTAAAATCTATGCAGATAAGCGAAATAACATGCTATTTATTTGAAAGTTTATGTTTATGTGATCATCACTCTTAAAGCGTCTTCCTTATACCATAGACTTCCGGAATAACATGTCCATGCAGAACACTGTCGGTGTTATCTGATGACGCTGCGCATAGGTTTCTGTGTAGGGTTCCCTGTGCAGCACCTGGACAGAAATCTCTAGCACGGATGCGAGATGAGGCTGATATTGTGTTTCACTTGGCGTTTTTAAGTCTGGATTTGTTGATTTATATTTGTGATAATGTGCAAGTACACCTGGCAAATGACATCAATTTTGAAGCATAATTCCCACAGCTTCTTTCTCAGTTTGACTTAAGATTATCATCCTTTTTTTACACCGGCAAATGAGTCATCTGAGCAAACTAAATTCTGCATGAAACAATATTATTTATATAGACCTGCTGACTAGTGTTTTAGTTCAATTGAATAATAATATTGAAACGTTTTCGGTTGTAATTATTTTGCCAATAACTTTTTATTACGTATTTTATTATTTGGCAACAAACTTGCATGTAAGGTTTAGACTTTCTTTACGAAATATCACATTTGTTCTCTTCTAAATTAAGCAGCTCACTTAATAACACAAAATACTACAAAGTAATATTTTGGTTTCTCTTCCTCAGATGATTTTATTCATTCGTGATATTTCGAAGAGTTAACGCCAAAGAAAATGACTAGGCCTTTATTTGTTAGAGTGGTCCATACCTGTCCATAGAAGTTAAGAATACTGATGAAGGATGCGTCAGTGTATAATCGAGCTATGAATTTTTTAAAAAAATCAGCAATTATCGCATCCTCACAGGATATTCACTTAGATTGTCTGATGCAAGATAGTGCATTAGCATAGCAAACTTGTACTATATTTGCGTCACTTACTGAAATTTCATAATCAATCTATTAAGAAATCCATTTTCCGTTTAAAATCATTACACAAGGCGGGAAGTAAATGTTCACAATCTTAATTGCTCTTATACTGTGCAAATCACCGGAAAGTTGCTTGATTTCGGAAATGAGAATACTCCCAGATTTTCAAGGCTTCAGAAACTTTCAGAAGCTCCGTGAATAAAGTGCATCTTCTTTTTCCAATCATTTTCTTGCGATCAACTATTTGCCTATTCAAAAAGATGAACCTTCTTGCTTCTACATTTATGATCAAATAATAGCTTCATGTTCAAATTTATTGAAATATATGATTTGCTCCACACTTTATACAAATTGACATCAACAATCCAGATTTGCATTAGGCGTGTACCAATTAGTGATTTTGATAATCGGCCGATATCTGATTAATCGACGGAGGGTAGCTGATTAATCCGGCCGATTATTTCTATTAAATTCATTTAAAATCGACGTTTTCCATATACTTTTAGTACGGATTTAGTTAAAGAAAACTTAATGATATAGGTTTGGCCGATCAAGAAGTTAATCAATCGTCTCATATTAAGTATAGGCATTTCAAATGCGGAATGATATGACCGTTTGCAGCATTAACGCTTCGAGTTCATAGCTGACATTCCACTATCAAAATCACCGAAATGAGGTGAAGCATTCCCGTTTCAAATGCCAATCGCCATATCAATCGCAGAATAAAAACAAAATCTGGCACAAATTCACCCTAAACAATGGCGATCTGCATCTGCAGACATGAAACAAAGAAGAAATTACAGCAAACCAGCAAGGGCTTAAACAAGTATCGTGACCTACATTAAAATTTTGTCCTCTTCATAACAGTCAAAAAGTTTTGGCATGTATTCTTCCATAGGTAGGAGCCATTGCCTATTTATCGATGGATCTCATGATCGATTTTTTATGCTTTTCTAGGATCTATTTTTGACCAGAACTTCATTAAATGTTAATGAGGTATTGATCTTAAGACATAAAGCGATTAGCTAATATTGAATATAGCAACTAGCATCCATCTGTATTGTGCAGTAAGTTCATAGAGATCAAAGCATTGATGGCTGGACCTCTTGCAAAGCAAGATTGTATGCAAGCTGATGTCTGGGAAAATATCCTGAAACTAGTGGAACATTTGGACAACGTCACATTCCTGTTTGTTTCAACTCACTGTGATATTGAGAAAAATGAACGGGTGGACTTAGCTATCAACGAGGCTGTGCACTCAGAGACCGGGGGAAATATCAGATACGAAACAGCTAAGGCAGCAAGGAAAAGGAAAATGAACGAAACATGCACAACCGAAATAAGACAAGTACGATAAAAGCCAGGATGCTTGGAAATCAAAGAACGCAGTTGAAAAACAGATATGCGTTTTGAAAAACAGTTGAAAAGCAGATATAAGTTTGCGCAATAACTGCCTAACTCACGAAGCATGATCAACAAAATTCATTCAAAGTAACTTACAAGTTTCATAGTGAACATCTATGATTTCAAGTTCTACAGAGTTTGTAACGCAAATAGAAGATTGGAATTCATAACTTCTTCATGATGTCACTTAATCTCTTCATTTTCATTATTCTATGGGTTAAGTTCAGACAAATTTCAGAAGCGCTTGAAATACGAGAACAGTCTGTGTTCTGTTGAATTTTATATCACGATTTGAAATTACAAATTATTACAGCATCGAAAATTATCAACATGGACTACCATCTGATTAAAGAGTGCTGCATACAGAACATTGACAGGCAGTGCATGTGACCTTCAAAGAGTAGGTTGATCATCGGTAAACATAGAAACGATTATTATGCTAAAGACACATTTTAATGCAATAGTGAAAACTTGGATGCATGATGCAATTATTGAACTATAGATTGATTCATAGGAAACGGATCACCCTTAAACATGGAAGTTCAAAATACTTTAATTTTTGAGATCTTGCACATATTTCTCTAAAATTTGAGGTTTACAATTGTATATCACATCATCAATTTGTGCATACCAAATTCTTGATTCTTCAATTACATAAAGAATTAGAGGCTTCCCGTTTTATCCTGTTCATGAAGCAATTTTGACTAACTTATTAATTTTTGAATTGAAAATACAGAGCATAAGCCACATTTCCAAATAAAATAAAAGATGCTCTCCTCTCCCATTTCCCACGCAAAACGTGGTCAACGCCTTCTTACAAAATAAAATTGAAAATCTGCCAATTTAAATTTTCATTTTGATTACGCAAATGATTTCATAGCTTTTTCTTCGCTGCGGCAGGGAAGCTTGTTGTTTGCTATTACAAGGAATAGAATGTCGTGATCATTGATTACTGCATTGTAAGTAGGCTGCATTGTTGTCGACTTTATCGTCCATCAATGTAGAGTTGTTGTACGAAAAATGAACACAGCAATCAAGTCCTCGAGATTACTATGCCAATTTTGAGCACAACAACGCATTGCTATTAGTTTATGTCTCTTGTCACGGAAGTCGATGACAATGTCGAAAACTGCTCGGCACAATATTCCATTGTACACTTTTGGTATTGTATTTTGTACTTTTGGCAGTAATCATAGAAATTATCAACACAACTAATACATAATAACCAATACACCTAACTAATAGCAATGAGACTATTTAATCTAGAAATGTTTTTACCGCATAGCTTTCAGTGCTTCCATCATACTTGAACCAACTGTCTGTTATTTGAATCACGAGACGCGAAACGTTGAGTGCTTTAAGTAATCAAATTAAGACACGACACGGTCAAAATAATTCGAAGGATCCAGGAAACGGAAGATACCAAAGTTAAACAACTACCGTAGTGGAGAATCCTGTAAATAAATAGGTAAATAAAAGTCATGAACGAATGAATACAAATTAATACTTACTACATAGAGTAACCTACTCCACTACAGAGAAGGGACTGAAATACGAATAAAGGCTAGCCGACCCAACTTAAGACGGGAGGGGAAATAAATTAAAACTTATAAACGATTTTATTTTTACAATCTAAGAACTAAAATGAGAGAAATAACACAGACAGTGAGTTCAATTAAAGGTGGAGGCACGCCAAGCTATGCGATATCATGTTTCCTGCATGATACCGAGCTCATGGCACTAGTGCGAGGAACTGCAATGATATCTCAATAGCTACATTCAGGGACTACTAAGATATCTAGATTGCTACCGGGACGTACAACTTTCTGGCGGTTGGCTGCCAGCCGTAGGCCGGTTTTTCAGGTGACTCAAATATCTGCATCGTTAAAATGCATTATACGATGATAATTTGGTAATCATTGAGACCATAATAATTGGTCTTGATCGTTCACATGTACACAAGCTTTTGCAGACTTGTTGGCAAATATGTTCCACATACGAAGTGCAATATTTATAAAACAGGCGGTGTCACTGTCACTATCTTGAACAAGGGCGCAGCTATACACTGCTTTCGTGAAACACTTGCAATGTAAATGATGCATTGCCTACTATACCTTGCTCGAAGAAATCCATCTGATATTCGATTTACAGAGAGATTATTCAGACATGAAGACATGATCAAGGGAATAAACGGTACTCAAGAAGTTGGCCTCTTTGAGAACGAGAAGGTTTATATAAAGTTCATCAAAATTTATCAATAAGAACTGTTTAATATGCTATGTGGCGTAAGAAACATTGTCTTTTAAGGGGGATGTGTAATTCTTTAGTCTCACTAACAACACATCCAACAAAGACCATTTTGAGAGCCGATAATGGAAACCAAGAACCTGGGTAACACAGCTAAAGGTTCAATTTTATTTCCATCCTATTCTTAGGAAAAAGGCAATATGAAGTCACTGCTGCCTGTAATATGATCATTACATTGCATCTTGTAAATTATAATTTATCTTATCGATGTTGCTGAATATCTATGATTTGTCTTCATAGTTTTCGAACTATAGATTGACATTTTTTTGACAACTATTTTTTAAGTTTTACATTAAAATTTTCATAATTGTGAATAGAAAGCTCAATTTAACTTTAGAAGTAGCAATCTATTGAAAGATTTTTTAAAAATTCATCATTTTCCATGTCCTCCTTCTTGTTCGATGACGACGTGAATACGACGACGCCAATCGTTGAAATCATTTAATAACATTTCTGATGTCTCGAAGTGAAAAGCACTCATGATTCGCTGCTTCAAATCTGCGTTGAAATCCGCGTCCCATCCAATGTTGCGGAAATTGCTGATTTAACCATGTGCACACACGAAGAGTCCTGTGGGTTGGAGCACCGTTATGCATGAAGACCATAGTAATCTTCTTGTTTTTGTTCAGTGTCAGATAGAATTCAAGCATCTCCAGATAGTGATCGAAATTAACTGAATCATCGAAGAAAAATACTCCAACAATGACACTACGACACGTGAACATGTCCATCAATGTCTTATTGCTATGTAGTCAAAAAACCATCAATTAAAAATACACTTAAAAAACAGGAAGGTGATCAATCTTTTGTGCTTTTTATGCATTCACTATGTCCTCCTTCTTCTTCGATGACGACGTGAAGATGACGCAATTGTAGCAGACGCAAAGTGTAGAGACCGTCCAATCATGAAAGTTTTGAAAGTTGATCGCAGTCTCTTTAACAGAAATGGCTGCGATTCCTGATTTATCAACATCTAAGTCCACAATTTGAGTAAAGTTGATTAAATCAGGATTTTTAACCGTAAGTGAACGCCTCCAACTGAACTTCGTTAGTTTATTTAATTTCAAATAGGCATTCGAACGGATCACAAAATAATAGGTCAATGACAAGATTTTCAATTCATTTTGATAATTATATCTTACATCAAAATATATTTCGTAACAATTACTATTACTGGTGTTGAGTTACCGGTACTTAATATGCGGGCTATTTGGTATCCTAGCATGATTAAACACAGCTTGTCACGGATACTGTTTACCTAATCAAAAAACCATCAATCAAAAATGCACTCATTTGAAACAGGAAGGTGATCAGTCTTCTATACAGCATGTAATTTCTTCGAAGAAATCACCATGACAGCATGTCTATTTGGACTTTTTGTAGCAAAACGCTGCATCTGCATTAATCTGAAGAGCTGTAACCAAAGTAAAATAAAGCATCACATAATTGGACTCTGAGTGCTTGTTTACAAGTATCAACGAAGCCTTCTCAACTCAGTAGATTGGATGAGACGGACCAATGGCATGACTCTCATGGGTACAAGACAAACTGTAAGGTTATCTAATTTCGCGGTTTTGTCAATCTGGTCATTTCGCGCGGTATTTAATTTCGCGGTCAGTTTGTTACAGTAGTGAATTGTAGTGGCTTACAAACAGAGCTACTTTTTCAAGAAGTGATGAGCTATTATCCGAAGAGAGAAGAAAATGCTCCAAGAAAATTGTATTGATTGACTGATCGTTCCTTCTCACCGCACGTCCGAGCCTCTGCCTCTTGATTTTGATGGCAGTGTAAATGTTAGTCCAAAGACTTTACGTAGGTAAGCTACTTGATGGACTGTCATCTGGTACCACTCTTTCAAGCATAAACATTGATTTACGCCTTTCCGTAATGAAGCCTCTACATTGCAAATGGCTCATCAAAGCCCTCAAACACGTTGAGGCTCAAAACGACTCCTATAATTACGGGATACCGAAAGACCGGTCTCCTGGATGCCTACGAAGGCATCATACGAAGTGCAACGCGTGATGATGAACTACTGTAATATGGAGCCTCTTTATGTGCATTGTGTTATACGCTTGTAATTCGTTTGTAATAAAGAATTTTGTACTTTCAAAATATATTTCGATGACATAGTTTGCGTACTCCATTCCTATGTGGACCTACACTTACTCGTCATACAGAGACGAAAAAACTTTTAGCCTCTACATTTTTCGTGGGTATTTAATTTCGCGGTTGTTATCAAACTACGAAATTACGAAAATTAATAGCCTTAAAGCAACCATTTCGATTTTTTACAAGATAAGGATGATGTTTTAAAGGAGTCCCTCGCCGATAGATTGCTTAGCCACTTAAGAAAAAATTGGATGCGATGTCTGAGTATAGTCGAATTAAATGTATAAATAAAACGCTTAATGTTTTTAAAAAGATTGTGCAAGTAGTAGATTTTTCGTGAACTTAATTAAATTGTAATCAGGCAAAGACTTTACAGACACCATGTATAATGTCTTAAATAGTTATATGCACAATCCAGACAAGAAATCAGAATTCAATCTGAAGTTAATTGCCTCGCTTCAATATTTCTAATATTCGAATTTAAAAGTATGCAGTTGCTTTGATATTTGCCTTATTTTGTAAATTTCCTAACTAAATGTCGCCGTGCTATTTATTCATTTTGCTTTTTGTGGATGGTAAGAACATTTCACGTAGTTGGTTAAATTTTCCTTACCAAAAAATTCAAAAAAAATCATTACATGCATTGCATGCTTCTGTCACGAGTGCATTCTGGCAAATGGCGACTGGTTAAATACAGCGCTGATCTCATCTTTAGGCTAAATGACGCCCAACTGTAAATTGCTGTCGGTTTTTTGCCGTCTGACCTTGAGCCTGAACTTCAACAGACTTTTAGTCTGAGATTTTACATGGTCAGACACACCAGCGCCCAGTTATTATGCTGACTCTAACATCAAGCCACACATAACTGCTGAAAAGTATGAGACAAGAAATTGACCAAACATTCTAACTTGACAGTACCAAATATGTCGTGCCAATCTATGTCGAATCGAAAGTCTTGGGTCATGACGAAAGAAAGGACCTATGACATCGGTGCTCTCATCAAAAGATAGACAGGGGAAGAAAGATCGACCTTTGATGCTGTCAGTTCATTTAGCGATGCAGAATATAATGGTAGAAAATAATTTCAAAAGACAATCCTTAGTTGCGAGTCCAAGTAGCGATGCATTGGATGTCACAGACTTTGCCTACTATCATAGACACAGCCAACCGAGGTTTATTTAATCGATGGACCGAATCAATCCCATCGATAATAATTATTCGGTAAACCGTGGTTGTCACTGATTCGACCGCAGATAAAATTAAAATGAGGAATCGACCAACCTAATTTTACATAATGTTCCTTGTCATTTGCGAAGGAAATAAGAGCAGTGTTTTTCTTTCAATGATCAGTAAGTACCTTATTTTTATCATTCTTGAACGACTTTGGTGAGCGATGTATGCGCCCCGCTTCTTTCTATTTTATCTTCCCGTGTCTCTTATTCAGCCGAACAAACGCATTAGATATTTCCTTGCTTCTCTTCATCCAAATCTCTATCTTCCTATCCCACATATCTCTAAATGAGAAGAGGAATATTTTCCAAAGTTTTGTCGTAATTTGAAAATGCAAGCCACAAAGAAACCGCTGAGCCAAGTCATCTTTGAGATCTTCGTCGTTGCTCCGAATTTCAATGCTACTAACTTGAGCGCCAGGAACGACAAAGGCAAGTGTACCGCAGTTCCCTACTAGATGCTCTATGCGATATCGAGATCCACGAGAGTAAACTAGGACAAGTCTTTGAGTAGCAATGAAGTCGGCATGTTATATGTACTGGACAATGATGACATCAAGAAAGATAGCGTTGAAGTAAAGAGGTCAAATATTTGTCCCGTAGTCAGAATTGTAGACAAAAGGACGTTGTAAAGAGTTCCTGTTTTCCTCGAGGTGAAAAACATGTGTTTTCTAAATCTAAGTTCGTGGAAATACAAAGAGAATGACTAGATGTTCATTTTAAACAGCACATACATGTATGTTGAGAGCCAGGACATCGGAGCAGTGGGCCACTCATACGATTGATAAACCTTTGATCAGTAGCTTAACCACGGTAATATATGAATAATTATATAATTATACATGCGTCTTAATGATATGAAATTGAGCTAAGACCAGCTTAAATTCATAGGTACGGCGGATAACACTTAATTTTTTAGTATTATCTAATTTTCCACTTCAACGTTTTATTAGGTTTGAATTTTACATGAACTTATCCTTTCAGCATTACGAAATTTTTTTAGCATTGTACAGCAATGTACGTGTATACCGCAGTTATCGCAAGATTGGAACCACCACGACGTTCGGTCTATGCGAAGACCGGCATGCGATAACTATCACTTATATTTCATAAGTGGCCTTGCTTGGTTTCTTATTACATGCAATATGCATATACGAGTACCTCTGTGCCAGATGCAATGTCGTGCAAACTTTGGATAATCAAATAAGTGTGCACGGCTTTGACATTCTTTTGCAGGATACTGCACTTGCGCTGTAACTTAATTTTAGTACTTGCTATTATATGTTTGACGCATATTCTTTCTTCCTTGTTTCCTTATTTTTCTCACCTAGGAATTCGTGCATCCATGTACACTTAATCATCGTTTCCATTGCCTCTTGCATTATTTAATGCATAGATATGTTTAACAAACTTCAATTATACGTCGTATCAAAATTACCAGTCTTTATTTAGTCGTATAAGTCTTTACTTACCAATGCAGTTGATATCACTGCAAAATTTACAACAGATGGTAGCAAGAAATATTAGCATCGGAGCACAGTTCGAAGTTAGATTAGTTTTCAAATTTAATTTTTTGTAGATGCTCTTATCATTTGAATGGATTGATTCATTCAACTATTCATCGCATTACATTGAATTGAACTCGGGAATGGACAATCTCAAAGGAGCGTATTTCTGACTAGAAAGATTTGATGAAAGATGACTTCATCGTCTGACTGATCATGAAATTTGTCGTCATTCCTATGCCCGGATACAAAGCCCATCATAAAAATCATGAATTTGCAACCCATTCCGTTCATAATCACTTTCTCACATTTTATGAGACAACTTTGCAATTTACCGTCAACTCGCTCCGATTCATGTCGTGCACTGACTCATCTCATACTTTGCATGGTCCCTCCTCAAGCAATCAATCGAGCTTTTATTCATACTGAAAGATAATGTCACTTAATCGCTGTATGTCGTGTCTATACTCATAATAAGCAAGCCTAGAATGTTTCCAAAACGTTCTGCCAAAAATAAGTTATTTATAAACTGCGAATTGCGAATTGTTTGCTGGAAGCGGCTAAAATGAAATTCGGTCTTAAAACATGACTCCAAAATGAGCATAAATGACGCATAAGAGTAAAATAGAAAATATTTCTAATGATGATATGTGCATAATATTTTTGATTTTCCCGCATACCGCCGTATAATCTATTATCAATCAGTTTTTATTGATTTGAATTCATCTGTCGATTTGAGTCAGTGAATGAATAAAAAAGTGAGATTAGATTATTATTGTTATTATAGTCTCTCGCAAAAAATTCTTCAAAATTTTTTGACCCAAAATCTTCAGTATTTTGTAGTGGTGCGATCTAATATCTCCATCTGAAGAAATTTCGAAATTTATTGGATGTGTTTACTAATTTGCTTCATAGCAAAATTATTTAACTAGATAATTTCCCATTTCCTCTCTTTCAATTTTCTAGATTATTGATTTTCTAAGATTCCTTACTTATCATGGACCATCAAAAATTGGTTGAATTTCAGTTAATTGATGTTAATTAATTGCTTGCTCATTAATTCCAATTTTTATTTATTGATTGGCCACGAAATGGATTCCAATTAATTAATTGCTCTGAAAATCAATTTCGATGAATTGATTGCTCACGAATGCCAATTTCAATTCATTGATTGGAGAGAGCAATAAAGTGCAATCATTTTTTGCTCATCCCTGCTCTGTACCCGTGAGTAGCCATTTACTGTCTACATGTATACGTGTACATAGTAAACAAACCTGTATACATAGTGATGTCATAGTTCATATACTTAACTTTAACTACAGAGCCTATGTCCGCTTTGGGTCCTATTTTCCACGTCTACTAAATTTGACGATTTTTTTCATAGAATTCTTACAGGTGTTCTGTGATTATTATAGGTGCTCCGCATTATTATAGTGCAGACGCAAGCAATAATGACTCATGATGTATTATGGATTCATGATATAATTGCTAGAACAAGTCAATAAATTCTTATTTCCAAATACATTGGAAAACATGGAGGAAACATGTAAACAAAAACATTGGTTTTTCAAAACGTAACTATAGAAACTTCATCGGACATCACAATACATTTCAGTCGTGCAGTCAATTTTAATAACAAACGTTATGTGATCAGGTAGAAGAGGAGAATAATCAGAAACTAAATTTTGCTTCTGAATGTCCTTAAGCTTGTGCCTCTTTAGTAGAACGTCGAAATCTTTCTCTTTTTTGAAGGAATTTAGCAATACATTTAAGATTTTTTGGAATCTGCATATTCATCAACTTGTAAAACTCAGCTGTACTTTCGCGGTGGCATAATGCCGGCGGAGCCAGCTCCTGTCGCAATTTCTAATATTGTCAATCATGAAATGATACAAATTTTCTACCCGTGAATCATTACATAGTTGTTCAATAGTATTGTTTGTTGACTGATTGTTCATCACTACCAAATTTAATCAACTGTTTGTTTGACTTCAGTTTCAAGTAATTGATTGCCGCTGTTTTCAATTTCAATTAATTGATTGTCGAAGCTTTCTACTTTACTTTAATGATTGCTCACGATTGACAATTTCAATTAATTGATTGGAAACAGCAATTAAATTGCAATCAATTTTTGTTTATCCGTGCTACTTATTGTCACAGTACAACTCTGTTTTCATTACGGTCGAGTGAGCAATGCAAGAAAGTACAAACTGTCATTATCTGAAACATTTCAAATATTGGCAGGGAAATGCTGAAGCGCTGAAGCAAAATGCTAATAGGTAGATACACCGGCATACCTGATTTCATGAGCGATTAACGAATCGACACTAGTAGTCCATTGAAGCAAAGTGATACAGAATCACGGATGTCATTGTCGCAAAATTAGCAATTTGAGAATGGAACATTCATCGATATCAATAAGTTAAGATAAACACACTGCTCCTACAAACACAAGTATAATTCAAAATTTTGTCGTGAAACCACAAAACGAGAAGAACAAAATCAGACTGCACAGCCGAGGAGTCCCTCAAGGCACATTCCTTTCCCTCTCCATTTCCTGGTGCTCATCAATGACCTGGTTGAGTGCCTGACGGAAGAGACTCAGGTGAGTGCCCTTGCGGATGACTGACGGTCTGAGTGTCTGGGAAGTCGGTGGTGAGGATCATGGATCGGTTGCACAGGGCATCCGCAACCGAAAGGGATGCGTGGTGTGAGGAGTGGCGGATGAAGGTGTCTCTCCGTGAAGCCGTTTTGACATCAAGGACTGGGATATGAGTGGGCTGGATGTGATATTGAAAAGGTGTTGGTTGAGGACGGAGAAACTCTCTTGTTTCCTGGGTGATATTATGATTAAAACTTATGATGCTACCTTTGCATTCCGGGAACAGTTGGAGAGTGTGTTAAGAAGACTGAGAAAGGCGTGTGTTTGATGAGAAGGTTGTCTGGGAGGGATTGCGGATAGAGTAAGGAGTTGTTGAGGGTGACGTACGTGTTACGTATGACGTTCTACCTGCTTCCTCTTCTCTTCAGACAGAATCAAGGAAAAACACATGTAAATCCAATCGGACGCGAATTGCAGTTTTTAGGATGAAATTAAATTTTCTATGTTTTCGCTTATTAAGTTAAAATTATTAGGTCTAGAGCGAGAATGTGGATACATATGGATTAAACTTTTCAAAATTCTTGTGTTTGTCGATGTTAGGAGGCTTGCCAAATATGAATGTGTTTAGCCACATAGACAGGCGTGCATGAACATCATAAGAAATGGCCAAAAGACATTTCATATCAAACATGATGACGCTGAGCTCTGTATTTTAACTTAATAAGCGAAAACATAGAACATTTCATTTTGGCAAAAACATCAATCTGCGTCCGGTTGGATTTACACGCGTTTTTCTTTTATTGTGCCTGATAAGAAGAGGAACCAGCTACGACTCATCAAAAGCGCAAGTTTGCAGTATGCATAAGGTGTGTACATCATTCCGTGAAAGTCGCATTTTCGGGCTCGCTCTCTGCAGAAACTCGTTCTGAAAGCCGGACTATATCTTTGCGACGCTGCAGATTTTCCTAGAGCTCAATATAATGAGGACAGCTTTAAAGTGGCGACCTGGTCTTTAAATACCTGGAAGCAACAATACCTGCCATTCCATTCCACACGGACATCAGTCACTGACGTGCATGAATGACGGTGATGTTGTAACTCGACACAATAAAATCCATGATTTGCGGCGGTCCATAACACAGCGGCGGCCGCTGAGGATCGCAAACGCCATCAAAATAGCACGAAGTGTGAAGTGACACTAGTGCAAAATAATCTTTAATAAACTGTGATCGACGCTTGTTGTGAACAACGAGCAGTAACAGTGTCTTTCGGATCTTGGGATGGATGTGCAATAGTTGTGCTTTGCATCGGCCAATTGATAAAATTATTAACTTGTATTCAACGTTCCAGTTCAGAGTGCAACCAAAACTATTGTTGCAGAAGATAAAGAATGGAAAAAAAGAAATAACACCAGAGGAAACAACATGAAGTTAAATAAACCACTCAAAAATCATATTGATTGATGAACAAATCGTGTGTACAAAAGATTCTTCAATCAAGACGGTGCTGGATGCAAATAGCATATAAATGCACAGAGCTGAAAGCGGGCCCCAGCTGAGTGCATATGGGCCCTGGACGAAAAAAAGCGGCACAGTTCCAGCTCTGTAATAATGCATCCGCTATGGTGCCAGTATACGAGTGCTGCAGCTCTAAAAGCACCACTGTGATAAAGTATTCACTGATCAATCGTGCATGTGTTGATCATACGTTTGAATTCAGATTGTATATCAGCTATGATATTGTGCTAGTATCATATCACTTTCTTTTAAATTATTCATGTCTATTTAGTACTGCATCAAGATAATGTTGCCACTTTATATGTGTAGTTTCATGAAGATAATATGCTGTGAACACAGAATTATTTGCATCATTCAATTGCTATCAATGTGTTAGATTAGGGATGAGATGGTCAGTGAATTTGTTTTCGAGAACTTGGGGACTCAATTCAAGTAGCATCTATGATAAAATGAAATTAAACCAATCCAACGAACTACGATCTTGTAAACCTTGGCTCCCCTGAGGCTGGCTGTGGAAGCCGAAATATTGGGTGAATATTAAAATGATATAATAGTCAATAACATATATTGCAGCATTGGCTCTCCTTTTATCATTGCGATAAAATGTTTTATGCCTTTCAGTGCTATCTCAGTGTAATGGAATTTCTCATGAAATATTGCCCTGGAGGAACCCTCTGTGGAACTGAAAGTATGCAAGTGAAGTTTCTGTTCAAGGGGCTTTGTCTTCTATTGTAAGAAGGCAGCTTTATTTCTTTGTTTACTTATTAATCACATCGTAGCCTTGTTAATCTGTTAATAATTGCAAGTCAGATATCAAGACAACTTCTCATTTTGTAGACAGCACTCTCCTAATATTGATTGTCCTTTTCAATGCAAAGAAAACTTTCAGGGCATTTTTGGTGGTGCAGGGTAAAAATCTATATTAATATGAAATATGTATACAAAATTTAAAAAAGGCATTTGTTTTGCTTGAATCGTACTAGTTTTACTCACGCTGTTGCTGAGATTGATGTGATCCACTTGGAGCCTTGCGTGGATTTGGAGGATTAGGATAATCGCATGGATTCAGAAAAATAGTTCTCCATATTGCATCACATTGATGATATGTTGGTGACTCTCCCGAACATAAACAATTTGTGAACACCGTCATTTTTTTCACTGTTTTCAAATGTAGGGAACAGTACGCTTGATCAGTTGAATCACAAGTATCAACTGAAAAGGAGGAACATAGTGTTTGAGTAATAATATTCATGTGACGCATTGACTAATTTCAACAATGTCTTAAATGGTTTAAGAACAGAAATGGGATCAGAGCAGGAAAAGGTTCATGCAATTTACACGGTATATCCCTCTCTACATGTATGTCCCTTTTCGGGAGTTGTTTTATTTTTCAATGAGTTATTGTTGAACGTAATTCCCATCATTTGATAGTGGATATTTACATAGAATCATAGCATTTCAGTCATTGAACTTGGATTAGCCTTAAACATCGGCTAAATACATGTAGATAACAAAACATAGAAATTATAAACAATTAAACACGTACAAATAAATATTCTGCTCTTATTAGAATCATGATTGATGTTGATAAAATAATTAGTATTAAGTTTAGGAACTGATTACACATTGACAAATTAAAATTCCTTGCCACATTGGACAACATAAGTAATTATGTGTATCTTTCACAGGATATATTCTTCCCTACTGTTTTTGTAGCAAATTCGTTTGATTCTTACCTCCTCTGACAGCAAAACTAACTCTATTCTGATAAAATAATCCCTTAGTCAATTTCTGGGGCTCATCATCGGAAAGCACTTTTGTGTCAATGACTTTTTATTCATCAAATACAGAAGTAGACTTTTCATTTGATTATGCGGTGATGCTGCTGCTGCTTCTCTTTCTTTAAAAGATCCAATTCATCCACGAATCTTTTAGTCGTGAAAGAATTGCATAGATCAACTCGCTGCTTTCTTGTGATGTTCTGGAGTACCGCAGCAATCGAGTCGTGAGCACATTCCAGGTGCTGCAAATGTGCTGTTAATTTCTTTCTCTTGATTTTCTCTTCATGCCACGGATCAAAAGGTTTTGAACCCTTTGGTTCATGAGACTCTCTTCACTCACACTCACAATGATTCTGCACTGACAACCATGAGTGCTACATCCTTTGTGGCAAATCGTCTTTCTTGAGTATCTTTCCTGATTGCCATGCATTTGGCTTGATTTGGTATGAAATAAACTTATTGCTTGGTGATATTGAACATGCACATCGGTTTGAGACATTTTCTGGGATCAAAGCTTCTAACAAAATCATTTATTATAAACCTCCTGGGTAAGTGTTCAAAGTAAATCTCTAATCTGATAATTTGCAATATCAGGTACGAAAATTGTTCAAATATCAGTATAATATCAGTTTAAATAATCAGTATTTGGCTGATTCCATAGATAACCGTCAATTCTATAGCATTCACTGCAGCATGGTGCTTCTATCCATGGCATTATCTGCTTTCTCCATATAATTGGGTCTTTCATGCATTCGCGTGCATAGATAAAGATTCATTTCTATAACTTTTCTTTCGATTGTCAAAATTGATATCACTGACTCAAACGGTTGATGTTGCTTGATATCAACTGTTCCAGATAGTGATATCAAATTATGCGACTTCTTATTGTGTTACTGTTTTTTATTTCAAGGAAAGTTTTACACGGACGATGAAGAAGCATAAAAAAGTAAAGATAAATGAAAGTCATATTAGGGCACTCAATTCATTAAGGCCATCGTACTTGGGCATACAAGATAGCACACTGATGGCATTGCCACGCTGTATGGCCATGCTTATGCGTTGTCGCAAGAAGGCGGTTGCACGGCCATCTCCAGTTGCAGCAACAATCTTCTGTCCCACGGTCTTGATGAAGTGGTCAGCGCACAGTCCCAATTGTGTTACTTAGTCGTCTAGTGTCGGTTGATAATATAGTTATAGCCAAGGAGATCTCCTTGGTTTTAGCACGGACATCTATGATTAATATAAGATATCTAAGGGACGTTCAACTCCCATACCATGTACTGGACTGGAGGCCAGTGACTTTGGTAGACTTGATTAATGACGGTTGTTTTTGCACATCTGCATAAAACCGTGAAGGAAGTTGGAAACAATTATCCAGTACTCTAATACGCTCATTGATACAAGTAATCTGTTGAAAGAAGATTCTGGACTCAGTCATACGCGTATCTAGGGGGGCCTAGGTGGCCTAGGCCCCCCTAAACTATTTTGCCAGTAGTAAGGGAGTTGCCACAAAAAGTGCATATTCTCTCACAGATACATGTAAAGGAATGTAAAGTAATGTGGAGGATGAAAGTGTAGAAACACATGTACAGCATGTATGCATGCCTTCCTTGTACATGCCATTCATGTTTTTCGCTCACTATTGTCATTGGCGGAACCCTGACTGCAGTTATGAATTCTGTAACTCAAATTTTTATTAGAAAGCATACTTCACATGTTATGGGTTACTTTGAATACGGTACCTTGTAGGCCTATATGCCTGTCTAACATGAGCATGTACATGTAGGTCTACTTAAGGCCTGCTAACAATTAACTTATGATAGTTATAAAAATGACCTCATTGCGAATTATATTGACCGTATAGGCCTACGGGTCAATATTGATCAGTAAGCATGTTGTGTAGGGCCTATCACACGAGGTCATGGCCATTCAGTCATTCAGTGGCGCCAATGCCTGTCAGAAAAATGGATTTTGTTCGGATACATTAAGCAATTTTGATGTAAGTTTACTCGTGAAAGTATGTACGGCCTAGCCCAGTCTACCTCAAGGTAGACTACCTCAAGTCTACCTCATAGGTAGGCCATGACAGCCTAAAGGTCAGTGGTTCGAATCCAACGATCGCCAGCACTTTAAGCTCATCAAATACCGTACTGAGCTTAGTAGAACTCATACCAGCTTGTATGGAATTTCAGAGTGATGCGGGAGAGTTGGCATGGACAGAGTTGCGTAGTGGTTTGTCAATTTACACCGACCTCTTTGACGATCCCTTAGAGGCTATTGAGATGGAATTCTTAATGTGGAGGCGCAGATGGCAGCATGCAGTTGATCGCCCCAAAACAGCAATATCCGCCTTGGACCATTGTAATGGATATCCTAACATTTCGGCGATATTGCAAATGCTCGCCACCTTCCCCTTAGTGAATGCCGAAGCTGAACGAATGTTTTCCCGCTTGGAAAAGACACTCACAAAAATCAGATTTCTATGGAAGAGCATAGAGTAGAAGCCCTGATTTTGCTACAAGTTCATCGAGGAGACACTCCCAGCACTGACAACATCATTGACAGATTCGCAGCAACATCGGCACGCCGACTGAAATTCATAGTATGATGCACTTTGTACATGTGAACGTACGTTTTATCCCTTGTCCCGTTTTATGCATTACGACTACTGGTGCTATTTCAGTCAAACGTTTCTTTAGATTCAGAGATACGTGAATTCATTCATTTATGATTTGCGACTGCGATATCTATGTCAGTCGTGTTTTATAGTAAAATGGGTCCAAAATACTTTCGCATACGCTTTATGCCCGGTAATATTTTTGACTATTTCCTTATATGCAAGCCTTTGACTCATCAAGCACACGCATATTCACAGGTGCTTCTCATCGCCTACTTCGTTGAAATTATCAACCATTTCTAGTTTGTTTTTACCTCAGAAAATTCTGTGATTGCCTTTTTACTTCAACTTATCATACGACATAATCATCGATCAACATATCGTAATTTTTGAAGATTCCATTGTTATTTACATGAACATATCGAATCTTGTGCCGTTCTGAAAAATACAATGGTTCAAGCATGTGATGTTCTCTCGTCTATCTAATATTTTGGTTCATTTCAATTACATGTACACATGTACATGCAGTTGTCAGGCTCAGACAAAGGGCTCCGTTTTCGAATATTCGATACTGTTTGAGTCGTAAATTAGGCTATAAGTAGGCCTGTACCTACTACATTTTGGAGACTTAGGCTTAAAAACGGTGTGAATTTCTCATTTGGTGAATTAGCATCATGTGATTACGGTACAGATAAATAATGTCGTAGCCTGTCTCGCTTTGAGGATATCACTAATAAAATCGATCAAGCATACATGCACATGTACATTGTAGCTGCATACCGTGCATACCGATATGCGAAAGGCTAGGGATTCACTCATAGGTACAGCTCAGCCTAGGCCCCCCCCTAAACTAAAATCCTGGATACGCCTATGGACTCAGTCAAGAAGAGACTAAAGAATTGCAAGACTCCCACAAGAATAAGCAACTGTCAATAACAGCTGCAATATCAACTGCTAGCGATTGAAATATTGTTCACCGACGGCACGTAGCATCAATGGCTATTGGTGTGGATTCTGTACATTTTATACATGCTTTGCGAAAATCGATTCAGCAGTGTTTTTTCGGAGAATTGGTGACCCTTTCTTGAAAATATTTGATAATCTATTTCCTTTGCTCAAAGCAGTCATGGATTAAGTGATAACTGATCAGTAATGGCTTTACTTGCTACTACAATCATTGCAGCAAGATTTTCATGCTTCATTCATTGCTATACAAGTACAAGACATGATTTTAAGCTAAAGAAAATCTACCGATGATGAAATCAGAAACGTACAAGGAACAAACAAATTGAAACGTCAAAAATTGGTAATAATTTGATTGGTATAACAAATGAAAATGCTAAAAGTTAAGCATGAATCGTTTGAATATCCATTCTTTGGAGGATCCTTTATCAAGATTTTGGTGGAAAAGTGTAACCAATGTTTCCAAGTGCGCCTCCTCGTAATGAGTGGTTACCGATATCACTATATTTTCTATCTCTTATTAGACATCTCGTGATTATAGAGCATTACCCGTGAGGCCTTCGAATTATAATCAAAACTCCGACGAACAAATAAAAGGTGATGATGATGTCAGTGATTCATAAGATGCGAAGATCATATTGAATAAAAAGCAAACCAAGCGGTGGTGATTGATGACTTTCCACGATTTTAAGGTCCTACCATATTGGGCAATTCTGGAACAGCATTGATAAGGATTCAAGTTGACTACGAAATCCGTAGAAATTTCATCGGTGAATATGAAAACATTTTCGCATCACTGTGATAAAAATAGCCATTAATTTTGATTTAATGAAAGTTGAGTAATTCAAGGTCGGAAACAAAGCACACATGTTATATCGCTTCATTGCTCTTGAATTCTCGAATAAAGTCCACTAGTGGTCCAAATTATTATACAGTAGGAGGTTTTAGATGAGGCAATGGGAATTCAATGAATATAAAAAGTCACAATCTATTTGAAATTGACCATCGATGATATGCTTGCATGTGTACATGTACACTGCACATATTCCAGCGACAGTTTCTCTGACTGGGTCAGGCGTGTTAATCAGTATGTACAGCAATCAGTTCAGCTGGATTCTGATGTAATTTACAATAAGAAATGAACTATTTACCACTTGTTCCATGGTTTTATCCAGATACACACTACGGTCATTAATCAAGTCTACCAAAGTTACTGGCCTCCAGTCCAGCACATGGTATGGGAGTTGAGCGTCCCTTAGATATCTTATATTAATCATAGATGTCCCTGATTTTAGCTAGCTTTTGAGGTATACTGCTTTTATTGACTAGCTATGGTAGATATAAATCTCCCCCACGGCTCTATGCTCTATGCATAACATGCAACATCAACTAACAACCTGGCAGTCTGCTCACAATGGAAATGTGCAATGCATTATGGATCTACAGGATGACCGCCAACAGGAGGTTCTTCATACTTCACTTGATGCGAAAAACAGCTTTCGTCTCTCCTTGAAATTTATTGACCAGATTAAAATAGTTAATTAAAAGATATGTACAACCCCTACGCGTTCATTATGGATCGTTTAAAAAAACTTGAAATCTCTGAAGCACGTAGAACAGAATGAAGCTCCGTATTCGCAGCATAATTGATCATAACTTGATGAAATGAGAGCCAAAGCTGCAATATATGTTATCAACCTTTATATTCCTTATATTATTCACCCAATATTTCGGCTGTCACAGCCAGCTTCAGGGGAGCAGAGGCTTACAAGATCTTAGTTAGTAAAATAATTTTCGAAAATTCTAAAAGTCTATGGCAGATTTGGCAATCCATGTAGGGATCATAGCACTGAAAAGGCGGTTCCCACCACAGCCGCCAATTCCTTATATTAATAAGGAATATAAAAGTTAATAACATATACAGATATGGCCATAAGTTTACGGACACCTACTGATTATCAATGATTTGTTCGTTTATTGTAATATCATCCTCTAGGACCGCTCGCAAGGTGTTATTGTGGTAGGTAACTGATTTGCTCTCTTCACAATCACAACAAAGTCAATCTTTTGGCTGTCAGATGTCTGTGATATTAAAAATTCAAATTCAAACTGAATCACAGTATTCACTTCATATTGGTGAAACGCTTCACTTCGTCGAACTAACATGGGCAAAGCGAAGCAAATATCGGCATCTAATCGTGCCGTTATGATTGCGTTGCATAATGAAGGACTTTCGACTCGCGAAATATCTCAAAGGGGCTATGGTGGCAAATCTGCAGTTGCTGACATAATTAAGACGTTTAAATTTGAATGACTTTGGAAGTCAAAAAGTGGTCTGGTCGTCCACGCATTACGTCACCAAGGGAAGACCGCATCTTGGTTCGTAAATGTATCAATAGCAGATATTCTTCATCCAAATAACTGGCTAGTGAATTGAGACAATCAAACTGGATGTGCTGTCACTGAAAGAACTGTCCGTCGACGACTTCTGTCCGCAGGACTTAAATCATATAGACCAGCAAAAAAGCCTTTTGTGAATTACATACAACGCCAACGTCGCTTGAAATGGTGTAATGTGTTCAAGCATTTCACTGAAGAGCAGTGGAGGAAGGTGATTTTTTCAGATGAGTCCAACTTTCAGGCTTTCAATGTCAGAGGCCAATTGCGTTGACGAGTTGGTAAGCGTTACAAACCTGAATGTCTGAAACCTGTTAAATTTCCATTCTCTGTAATGGTTTGGTCATGCATCTCATATAATGGTGTTGTACGATTGTTTATTCTGGAAAAAGGGGGCCGATTTAATTCGAATTTGTACAAGAAAATCTTAGAGGAACGTCTCCTACCATCTGTTGCTGAATGGTATCCAAATGGCGACTATCTTTTCCAGGATGATGGAGCTCCATGTCATCGGTTCAAAGCAGTTACCGCACACAAGAATAACTCGGAATTCGTTCATTGGCTTGATTACCAGGACAGTCGCCTGATCTGAATATTATCGAAAATTTGTGGCCGCGTGTTAGCGCATTCGTTCAAGAGAAAAAACCGACCAATCGTTGTGAATTGATAAATGCTATCATCCAAGTGTGGCACCATCAAATCACACCTGAAACCATCCAAAATCTATATAAATCAATACCCAGGAGAACTCAAACAACTCAAAGGGATTTACAACAAAAATATTAATCTATGTAGCTCTCTGTATGCCATAGAGATTCAGGAGAGAGGCTGTTTGCGTGTGATAGATAGGGATATAATTCAAATAACGTACGATTTCTCGGAAGATATCAATTTACTTCCCTCAGACTTCCGGCCTTCGGGAATTTATGTCGATATCTCCCTTGAAAAAGTACGTTATGTAAAGGTTATATCATGGCTAAATCGGAAGCCCGAGGGATGTTTACATGAATTTACATGAATTCTGAATCTGTGAATTTTCAACCTATATACATGTCATTGAC
Organism: Prostheceraeus crozeri; assembly: GCA_907163375.1. Taxonomy (NCBI): domain Eukaryota; kingdom Metazoa; phylum Platyhelminthes; order Polycladida; family Euryleptidae; genus Prostheceraeus; species Prostheceraeus crozeri. The sequence continues at coordinate 5,147 of CAJQUW010015746.1, read as the reverse complement.
TTTTAAAGACAAACTTTCATGTTTGCATCACTCACCTGTATCTACTTACCTTGTGTGAGCTCATCCAGGGACTATTTCTAAGTTATACATAGTTAAGTTATGTATACGTGGTGTGATCCAAAATGTCCCGGACTAGCCTAGTTGCAGCTATTCCCTGATAACGAATACTGTTCCAGCTGTTTATTTAGGTCTCTAAGGCACAAGAAATGTGGTTGTAGAAACATGTTTAGTTCATTTTATACTTTTTACTGACTTATTAAACTTATTACTCAAATTTCAGCATTTTTCCAAGTTTATCTGTTTATCTAACTGTCTAGCAGTATTCAGTTTATCCAACTTTCTAAGTTAAATTGACTTCGCGTACACATTCGAAGGGCATTTGTTTGTGACATCTTACGTTCTTCATCTGTCACGTGATTAAGCTATGATTGACGTCATGAGATTCACATTCAGCAAGAACTCAAATCGCTTGTTCATTGATTGTGCAGTCATCATGATGAATGCGTCAACCATTTCTGTTATCGTATACCGAAGTGTAGTACGATTTCTCATGATCTGCGAATTCACTAGTAGTGACATTTTGAATGAATTGAACTTCGCTTATGGTAGCAGTGCACCGTCACGAACAACGGTGTACTTTTGGATCAGTGAATTCAAAGAGGGAGATAGTATGTAGAGCAGGATTGCTCAAGTGTTGGTGGGCCACATGAGATACCGAATAATAAAATTAAGGAATGTGATGAATCGATATTGACACACAGGAGAATAACCGCCCGTGAATTATCAAAGCATCTACGGATTAGTTACTGCTCTTGTTATGGCATGCAAAAGATCCTGGGTATCGAAAATTGTCCTCCCGTTTAGTGCCAAAGTTTCTCTCGCCCGATGTGATAGAAAACAAGCTCAAGCGCACAGTCGATTTTGGATCTGTACGAAAGTTACGGGGGCTGTTCGTGAGCAATATTCTAACAGAAGATGAAACTCATTTATCTTTGTATCTACCACACAGTGAACGAGAATCTGCAGCGGGCGGAAACCGGCCGAGTCCGCACCGTTTGAAGATGCGATTAGGAACGTCGCATCGCCGATCATTGATGCTGACCGTGTTTTGGAATCCCCCAGGGATTCAACTATAGTTGACTTTGCTGACAGAATTATTCTATCGAACAGTGAGTACTACTCGCACCTGTTGGTAATGTCAGGAAGAAAATTGGAAAATAACGAACATTCCTTTTCTTCTGCTACACGACAATGCTCCGATACACACGACTCAGGAAACGACCAATGCAATAACAAAAAACGTATTCCATTTTTTAGACCATCCTCCTTACTCACCTGACATCGCCTCAAGTGATTTCTATCTCTTCAGATTCCTTATGAAACACTTGCGAAAGCACTTCATTGACACATCAAATGAATTAAAGACTTCTGTCAATCAGTTCTTCGATTCCTTATCACCTGATTTTTTTCACGAGACTTTTCTGGAATTGCAAAGTCGCTGGGAGAAAGTGACAAATGTAAACGGGTCATACATAGAAAAATGAAAATAAATTGAATTTCTTCGAATAAAACTCTTCTCTTCTGATACTTTCTCCTGAAGAATATGGCAAAATTTTTACTAGTAATATGCTCATAATTTTCAAGTGAAAAATACTGAAATTCGAGTAATAAGTTTAATAAGTCAGTAAAAAGTATAAAATGAACTAAACATGTTTCTATTACCATATTTCTTGTGCTTTAGAGACCTAAATAAACAGCTGGAACAGTATTCGTTATCAGGGAATAGCTGCAACTAGGTTAGTCCGGGACATTTTGGATCACACCACGTATGTAGATGTCTTAGTAGTCCCTGGTTCATCGCAAGAGATCATTAGTTTGTGATTACATAAAAATGTCTATGTTTTGTTGACCTTCTCCGGATCTCCAGGGATAGGGATGGCTATGAAATTTAACCAAAACTTTAGATAGCAGAAATACATTGCTAGATAATCCGGCATGGTTTAAAGTAGAGTTAAGCGGGCATTGTTTAATTGATACGCAACCTAGCTGTCTACGTAATGGATAGAGGGTGGCCATGCGATTCTGTGGGATATATCAGGGACATCTCTGGGATATAGAGAGGGAAATTATTTGATGAATCCCGAGGGATTTATCAAATAATTTTCCGAGCTATGTCAGAGAATCTTATAGCTATCTTCTATCAGTTATAAAGTATGCGAGATTATTAGGACCATAGATATCCGCGATAGAATCCCTCTCTGCCAAGATTCTCCCTGGGAGCAAATTTTATCAAATATAGGGATTCTGAAATACGATTCTATAACTATGCAATAATCTGGTATACTTTATTCGGAGTTACACAGAAATCTCCTCGGTGAGAAAAGTATAGTACTGCAGCCAAAACGAGTTTCTGCAGAGAACGAGGCCGAAAGTGAGACTTTCATAGAACGATGTACACCCTACGCCTACTACGAATCGGCATGTCTGCCGAGTTCTAGTGAGTTCCTCTTCTTATCAAACAAGATCAAAGAAAAATAAATGTAAATCTAATGGGACGTAGATTGCAGTTTTTGTCTAAAATGAAATATTGTATGTTTTCTCGGATCAAAACGAAACGTACTAAGGCCATAGTCATAATTTCTGACATAGAATGTGTTCAAGTCATTTCATATGATGTGTATGTGCTTTTATCACGCATCTAATCGACAATGCATGTGAAAATGTGGTCAAATGTGGATAAAGTTGCTCAAAATGTTTGTGTCTGCCGACATTCTGTCTGCCTCACCAAATCTAGATATGTTTAGGTTAGTAGTGATCCCATTGCAGACGCAAGGCCAAAATGAGCAGCGATGAGTCATCGCTGCTGAGTCATCGTGCTGACTCAGCCCCCCCCCTCTGGAAGGAAGTGGCCAAGGATGTGCTGGAAGGGATCGGACCGAGAGGAGGAAACCGTTCCCTCCCCTCCCCTCCCCTCCTGTCAGGATGGAGCCAAGGATGTGTTGGTTTGGCTCGGAACGAGTGAAGGAAACCGTTTCTATGTGTCGATGAAAAAACACCCCCCTCCTGTCAGACTTCCAACTTGGGTGGGAGTGATCGTAGAGAGTCGTGCAATATAGTGAAAGTTAAGAGTGAGATCAAATCAGTGGAAAGTTTCCAAGTGTTACTTGATTTATAGTGTAAAGTTAGTTGAAAATGTTTGGAATCTCCGAAAAAAACGACAGAGTTTGAAAGTGGAGGTTTTGGATGTTTTGGAATGAGAAAGGTCGTATTTCTGGGGTGTGAAGGAGTGTCTGGATGGACAAACGGAGGGCAGATTCGGACTCTACGTACAATGTTAAATGAGTAGAGTGATTTTCAAGTCGAACGGAGAGAAAAGTGCTAACCTTCACTATGGGCTCCGACACTTAGGATTTTTTCGTGAAAAAAAAAATCTTCAAAATGTCAGAATTGAGCTCCGCGAACCCCTCCCATTGTGTTTTCACGTCAAAAGTTGGGTGTCGGAGAAGTGTTTATTTTATTTTTTTCTTTTTCACTTTTTTTTAGAAAATATATCTTATTTTATATTAATATTAATATTATTTTTTAATTTTCAAAATCTCTTTAAAATATAAAATCTTAATTTTCTATTTAATTTATTTCAATAATTTTAATGAATTATTATTTTAATATCTTATATTTCTTTTAATATTCTTATAGTAACATTTTTATAATATCTTATAATAATCTCTATGATTTCAATATTAATTTCTATATATTTTATTCTCTATATATTCTAAATAATTATATTATCCTTTCTTAATTTAATACAAAATATTATTTTACTTAAATAATTCTTTATAATTTCTAATTTTACTCTCAGTTAATAAATATGAATAATCCTATACATTATTTATACTCTATGTTAAAATTATTAAAAATTTTTATTATTTATAATAATTATTAATTATTTAATTATTATGTTTTTTTAATTGAATATTTTATTCTTCATTACATAATATCTTATCTGTTTATTATATGAATTATCAATCGTCTAATCGAATTTTCTTTATCCTCAATTATTCTATTCAATCCGGACTTCAAATAAAATTCAATTTATTAATTATTTTTATTCATTCTTAACTTCTAATTTTTTCATATATTATATGAATATTTTTGCTTATATTTTTTTATTTTTCTTAATCTCATTATATCAATATCTATTTTATTATTCTTTCTTTATATTTTTTTATATTTCTTATTATCTAATTTTTATTTATTTAAATATATTTTTTACTATAACATCTTATCTTCAGGAATCAATATTCCATTATATACGAATATCTATCATATTTCTTCATCCATCCGGAAAAAAACGACAGAGTTTGAAAGTGGAGGTTTTGGATGTTTTGGAATGAGAAAGGTCGTATTTCGGGGTGAAGGAGTGTCTGGATGGACAAACGGAGGGCAGATTCGGACTCTACGTACAATGTTACATGAGTAGAGTGATTTTCAAGTCGAACGGAGAGAAAAGTGCTAACCTTCACTATGGGCTCCGACACTTAGGATTTTTTCGTGAAAAAAAATTTCAAAATGTCAGAATTGAGCTCCGCGACCCCTCCCATTGTGTTTCTCGTCAAAAGTTGGGTCGGTGATGTGTCGATGAAAAAACACCCCCCCCCATCGAGTCGAACTTTGTCAAAAGTGATGTTTTGACCAAAGTTGCTCAGAAACATGTGAAATAAACTTCTATCAAGGTTTGGTGTTGAAATTCGCACAAAAATGTTTTTCGAAATTTTCTTCACTATGGGTCCACACTTAGGATTTTTTCGTGAAAAAAAATTTCAAAAAGTCAGAATTGAACTCCGCGACCCCTCCCATTGTGTTTCTCGTCAAAAGTTGGATCGGTAATGTGTCGATGAAAAAAATCCCCCCCTCCTGTCAGACTTCCAACTTGGGTGGAAGTGATTGTAGAAAGTCGTGCGATAGCTCGTTTGAAATTTAAAAGTGAGCCAAATGCAGTGGAAAGTATTTGTGTAAGTCTTTCTTCGTTTAGGTGTGAAATCGAAAAGTTGATTTTCGGAAAATCGCGAAAAAACGATAGAGTTAGAATTTTATGAAAATGTCTCTAACTTTTGAGCGAAGCATCGTATGAAAAAACTGAGACCAGA
>CAJQUW010015744.1:0-76080 GCA_907163375.1 Prostheceraeus crozeri | reverse complement strand
GCAGGGAACGCGGCCGAAATACAGACAAGTCTATACCGATAATAGTGTTTCTCAGCAACCCAAAAGTGCGCGTCTGCCGAATTCTATCGAGTTCCCATGGTCACCACAGTCCCCGAAACATCACTCAAAAGTGCCAAATTTGCAGTATAATGGGCCGAATATGAAGCCTATAAAAATGAAAATAATTTCATCAATTACCTTTAATATAACCTCGACAGACGCTTTGAGAGTGGACAATCCATAGACAGACACTTCATTTTCCGATGAAAAGTGACCATTGTGCAGGATATGCAGCCGACGAAAAAAGTACACACAACTGAATGTATATAAAGTACTGAACATCATGCGCTTATTGACAGACATTTTCGATGGGGATTACCGTCAGACAGACACTCTAAAAGTCTCAACAAAATTCCGTACACAAATGATGAAATCCAGCTGTTTCAGATTTGTTTTTTGTCTTGACAACGACCTTGCAAATCAAGAGTTTAAACAAACATATCATAATGTTCTCAATTCAGCATTATCATCAAAATCTGTGAAAACACTTCACTAATAAACTAACCATGTATTTATTGGCTGTGCCATATGACAAAGATTATAACTAATTGGTACATATTGAATTATTGATACAGTCGATTGCCCTTGACGCACGATAAACACAATGTATGATAGAGCTAAAACCTGCCTGCGTGTGTTCTACATGAAGAAACTCTATCTCTCTATCTCCAATATTTAATAATATCGCCTCTTCAAATCTTCTCAAAGATTCCTGTGTATTGACTTCCTCCTAATTTTCTCCATATGCTAGCTAATGTTGCATGCATGCATTATCCTTGCAAATGCACTAGACACCAAATCTGCATGTACTCTATAAATTCAATATATATCGGAGACTTTTCACTTTTGACGACCTTCACTAGGAGAATATTATTTACTACAATATGACTAAGTAGACTTAATGATGCTACATAAACGTGAATCTGCAATGTTCTTTTCTGAAATATTTTCCGCAGAGGCATTTCAGCTTCCTAGAATAACTAAGCCCTTTAATCGAAAGCATTATCACCAAAACTGCATCCTCAGATATTTTTAAGTGTATTTTGAATGTGAAGGAACTCCACTGAATACATGAAACAGGTGCACTTCCGACTATTTATGCAGTAATAAAATTGATCATTTTTATGAGAAAAAAAATAAATATTTGTTTGAATGTCGTTTGAGGTAATTTCTATCTTTGTATTCAATATTGGTCATATGTCAGGTATAGCACGTGGTTTGCATAGATGAAAAATATTTGCAACGATTTCTTTCCATTAAGCTTCAAGAAATTGTACTTGTATTTCGCACGGTTACCAAGCACACGTGTTGCAGTGGGAAGATATCACTGAGTGTTCCTTCATTTCTCAATCATTTTTCCTGAACGTTAGGTCAAAATTTATAGGTAATTTATTTGGTGAGTAAGAAATTCTCAGTGGTACATCTTTTTTCTGACAAGTAGGATAGGAAATAGTTTTTTAAATTTATTCTCGCGTATTTAGAAACATATATCTCTAAGTGGGAGGGACCACGGTTTGAATCTTCCTTGGCTATAGGTTTTCTTTAAAAGCTTTATTCTTTCGCCAAGATCATTGAGTTGCGGATTGGTGCTTCATCTTTCAACCTTGTGCAGTGAGCATTCTTATTCGACTCACTGATTCGACTAACTTCTACAGATCGTGCAGCGAAAGAATATACATTTCTGTTGGGTGTTCCCCTCAGTCTTGCTTGCTGATAAGTAAGCAAGTTAGTAAGTGAATATTTCGGTACTTAATTTTCGTACTTGATGATTATAAGTGAGTAAGTTAGTAGCCTACACATAAGCTTAGTAGGAAATTCTCCAATCAGTAGCAAGATCTGCAATTAAGTGATTAATTACTTTCGGCATTATCCATTGAGATCACTTATCCTTCGGTATTGCTCTCTGAGAAATTGAAAAGCAACAACAAGAATGGATTCAATGCAAAATAGTGATGATAAAGCCCACGAGCTTATTTGCTTAATTTGTTTACAGGGAGAATTAGTAAAAGAAATGAGAGAAAATATCTGGCAGTCTTTGAAACATGCAACAACAATTAGAAACGAACTGAAAAAGGATTCATTTTCGAAAGTAACGTCCCGAATGTGTCGAAAAGATAAGTCTTCTAAGAATGATGGTTATCATTCTCTCTGTCTTAAAAGGTTTACAACCGTTAAGCGACCTCGTGAAACTTCATGCGAACCAGAGCCTTTACCTACATCTTCTTCCGAAGCGCAGATTTCTAGCAGTCCTTCCTTCACAGATGAATGCTGCATTTTTTGCAATAGAACTAAGAAAAGGGTGCAGACGAAGTGCGAACCTCTTGCTGTCTGCTCAACGCGTGACTCTTGCACTAACATCATAAGAGCAGCTGAAATGCATGATAATGATCAATCTAGAAGAGTGCTGTCGATCATAAATTCAGGAGAAGATCTTTTTGTTAAGAAAGCAAAATATCATCCTTCTTGTAGACGAAAGTTTGTCAAAGTTGCAGAGGAAACTTCCACGACACGTAATTCTTCAATTCCATCTGTTCGAAGATTGCACAAGAACACTTTCTGTAAAATATCTGACTTTATCCAAGAAGAAGTAGTGGAAAGGCAAAATGTATTTTTATGCTCATTTTTATATGACATGTATATCTCAGAATATTTAGCTGAAGGCGGAAATCAAAATGACCTTTCCTCGTATAGAATCAATTTATTCAATACTAAGATCAAAGAGCATTTTGGTGATGAAGTTGTCATCAGTCGGATGAATGGACGTGGTGTCAACATTATCCATGGTTCAGATATGACGAAGGATGAGGCCAAAATGAAGATGTTCGACATGAATTCCGAGTTGCGTAATGATGTTCGATCTGTAGCACTGAAACTGCGCTCCATAATATCAAAGTTGCCACGAACAAGAGTACCAAAATCAACTACTATAAATACCATCAAAGAGACTTCACCAGATCTTCCCGATGAACTTCTTCTCTTTTTTCAAACAGTTATCGGAGGAATTAATTTCAAAACCAGCACTGATCCCAGCTGTGACGTTGAAAGAAAAGCGATTTCACTTACGTCAGACTTGGTTTTTTGTGCTTCCAACGGAAAAGTGAAGCCATGGAAAAGTACGAATTTCGGCCTGGGCATGGCAAGCTTAACAGGATCGAAAACTGTTATGCGTATGTTGAATCGTGCAGGACATTCCATCAGTTATGATGAAGTAAAGAAACTAGAAACTGAACTGGCGTATAACATCACAGAGAGACGCACTGTAACACCCGATGGAATAAAATTGAACCCAAATTTAGCGACTGGCTTAGCCTGGGATAACTATGATGTCCAAACGGAGACACTGAATGGTAAATCTACCTTGCATGCTACTGTAGGAATTTGCTATCAAAACTTGTCGAACGAATCTGAAGAAACAACAACTGAACAAGAATTTTTGCCGTCAGACCAAAAGCGACGATGTTTTCGATCACAAGAGCGACAGTTAGCACCCTTTTGGCATTCTTTGAGAAAAGCAAAGTTCACTCTCCAGTCACAGGATCAGGTAGATTTCACAATTCCTTTACGGTCAGTAGATTTGTATTGGCTCATAGAGAGCGCGTCCAAGTCCGTTCCTATGTTTCTAGGTTATTTTTCACAATTTGTTTCTGACACATTACCACAGCATCACATTTGCTACATGGATCCTATTTCAAAATCACCCACACAAAATGATGTAGTACGAGAAACACTGATTCGCAGTCTAAAAGTTGCTGAAGAGACACAGCAGGAGTATGCCGTAGTAAGCTACGATCTTGCTATAGCTCTAAAAGCTTATAGCATACAATCAATTGAGAGGCCACGTTTCGATAAAGTCCTGATCATGCTCGGTGCTTTCCACTTAGAATTAGCTTTCTTTGGAGCTATGGGAACTTTCATTTCCGAATCAGGAGCAGAGAGCATTCTCGTCAATTCTGGTGTGCTGGCAGAGGGTTCACTGTCAGGATTTGTTCGTGGGAAGTTTTATAATAGGTGTACAAGAATACATCAGTTGATGGCAACAGCAATGGAACAGCTCTTGTTAGAGAAATTCAAAGAGACTTCTGTTGATGATGATGTCATGACCGAAGTAGAGTCACTTCTAGAAAATGTCACAAACGTAGAAAATGTCGACGAATACTTAGATGATAATGATTCATTTGTTAAATTTGTGCGCTTGTATGAAACATTTCTTTTTCATGTAATGGATGGTCACTTTGGACCGACAGCTGCATTTTGGGGGAACCTATGTATTTTTGATCAATCGATTGTATAGAGAATTGCAACGGTCAATCCGCATGAATGATGTCGATGCATTTATCCACGTTTTGCCGTATTTTATCAATATTTTTTTCTCACTGAATCGACCAAATTACGCAAGGTGGGGTGTCTTATTTTTGAACCAGTTGAAGTTCATGCCAAATCGTCTGAGAGAAATTCTTGATCTTGGCGCCTTTTCAATTAGGCGTACGCAAAAACAGTTTTCTAGAACAGCAATAGATCTATGTTTAGAACAAACAATCAATAAGAATGCAGCCTCTAAGCTAACTGGAATTGTTGCATTTCAAAATTCTGATGATGCAATCCACCGTTGGTGTATAACATCAAATCAAAGAGGGATGTCAGTCAACGAATTGCGATGTTTTCTTGGCATGCATTCTTATGATCAGCCGGTACAGCAGCTTCGTCCACACAGAATTAAAAAAGATAATGAAAGTACAAAATCACTGCGAGATACGATATCAAGTACATGCAATCCTTTCGCAGAATCAAATGAAAATTTGATTAATATTGTCACCGGCAAAACAGCAGCATCGACGACACAAGATTATCTTCTAAAAAATATTCAGCCGCGGTGAGGAAATGAGAACTAAGTTTTCTAATGAATGTAGTGCCGACGTTTCGCGATTTTTGAAGCCACTTCAGAGAGTTCCAGTGCAAAATTTCGCCAAAGAAAACATGAAATCTCGACAAACTGCATCTAAATTACAAAAATCAGAAGGAATGCTGGACGTCTTCAGTCGAGTTGTATTGGTTGCGTCTCAGAGGGATACCCCCAATTGATTTAAGGTACCTCTTATCGTATCCCCTTAGCAATGTTCCTTTATCAATCGCACATTGCGATGGATCCCGACTAAGCACGCCAAAGTCTGCAATGTTGAACTTACTTGAAAAAGACGGAGACCCTGTTAGCTGTGATGCAACCCCAAATTTTAATGCTACACTAATTGATGGAGGTCTTCTTCTTCATTCCTATCTTTTCAATGCAAAAGGGTCAACTTCATACGGACGCATTGCAAAAGAGCTTCTCTCAATCATTATGAAAATGCCGGGGGATGAAATCCATATTTTGTTCGATAGGTACATGGCTGAGTCTTTGAAGGAAGGTGAAAGACGGCGTCGAGGTGGATATTTTCATCCGTATAGTATCTCTGGACCAGAGCAAAGGCCGAATCAATCTTGTGCCGAATTATTGAAGAACGGATGCTTCAAAGACGCACTCGCGGCTTTTTTGATAAAGGAGTGGAAGAATCAAGTATATTCATCGATAATTGACAGAAAAATCCTCGTTGTGTCACATGGTGGAGTATGTACAAAAATATGTTTTATTGAAATTGATCAAAAAATTATTTGTAGTCATCCATTATCGCTGCAAAGCAGTCAAGAAGAAGCTGATACGTTGATAGTTTTTCATGCCGCTACTTTGACAGGAACTGTGCTTGTGAAATCCGCAGATACTGACGTATTTATTCTGCTTTTAAAGTTGACCGGATATGTTGACAGCATTAGAATACTAATTGAGGTAGGGAATGCTACAAGAAAAAGGCTAGTTGACGTATCCAGTGTAGGCAGAAAGCTTGAAGAACAGCAAAGCGGTATAACTTCGGCATTACCAGCGTTACATGCACTAACCGGCTGCGATTTTACATCCTCCTTTTACAATAAAGGCAAACGACGCGCAGTGCAGTTGCTGAAAAATGATACCGAGCAGAAATATATACCAGCATTGTCGAACCTCAGTCAGGGAGTGGAGCCGGATTACATTTCACTGAGCTCATTGGTGTGCGCCCTATATGGCTATGCGTCGTACAACAACGTGGACGATGTCCGGTACATGGTATTCAGTCGGCTAACGGGCCGTTATCGGGAGGTGAGTAGATGCCAATTGAGTCATACGCATATTTCTGGAAATGCATTTTATTTAATTGTAGTTAATTGTGATACTAATGGGAGTATGCATGTTCTATAAATTATTATGTTTCTCCACAGTGATGGTTCATTGTTTATCGTTCGTATTTTTTGAAGTATAACAACTATTGATTAATTAATGAAAAGCAACGGCAACAGATCGCAAGAGTGTGAAAATCTATATGTCAGACATGCATAATTAGAAAACTATTAATGCATCACAAAGAATTTTGATTATTACATTTGAATCATTACATACATTCGAATTATTATGTATCTGCATTGCAGCATTTACAGATATTTTAATGACATTTTTTATGATATATACAAAATTCTAAGCAATTTATGCAATGAGGTGGCATGCTACTTGCCACTTCATCATATGAAATAGTTCTGTGACTTACATGAAAACCTAACATTTTTTGTACTTGACTTGTTGCCTGTCAATTAAGATAATTGAACAATTTGTAAAATATTATTTGATGGCAGTAATTTTCTCTTTTGTTTGCAAAATGATGAGGTTGTTTTGCTGACAGCGAATCGTCTGGGGTGCTATTAGTGCCTTGAATAATGCTCAGTATCAATGAATAATAATATTTGTTATCATTAGTTAATAATCCTTTCATAATTAGTTCCATTCTGAAGTTTTGCATCAGTGTATGTATTGTTGAATCTTATCCGTTAAAGTAGCTAAATACTCGTATCTTTGCTGAAGGTTAAGTAATCATGTTATACCTAAAAAACTTTTTTAGTCACCAGGTATTTCAAATTGCTTGAATATTTTTATCATTTATTTCAAGGGTAATCCTCTGGCAAACGTAAGGCGCATAAATCCAGCTCTACTTCCGCCTTGTATGAATACTTTACGCCTCAAGATCAAGCGCACTCAGTATGTTGTCATGCTTTGGAGTCGAGCAATATGTGGTATGCCAACAGATGCATTAATCCCTGTAGATTATGGGTGGACGAAGTCTGATGAGATCTACATGCCCTTATGGTTCACGGGATCTTCGGTTCCATCGGAAATGACTGATGTAAATGAAGTAAGTATTCTTGCAGGTCCACCTTTAGTCAACTTAGGTATGCTTAACATGATTTCATCAATGTTGCGAGGCATAGGTTCGAAGGGCCTTGTATTTCGTGGCTCAGAGGATATCAGACAGTCGTCCGTTGGATGTTTAGTTAATAAATTGCTCCAACGACACTCCATTTACAGATTGTAGCGCCCAATCACGATTTAATTGCATGCCGAGTCCATGCGAGGAAAGGAAGCTCTGCTGACTAGTGTCATATGAAAACAGTATTGCAACTTGCCTCAAGAATGAATGTCATAGGCCCCACAACATGTGTTAGGGAACTTAATACACACCCAGAAGTGTGAAACCGGTTTCAATATTTGATGTGCAGTTTGTCCGTCCTCATGATGAAGCAACATACATAACAATAGTTATAGCAGCTTCATTTTTGTACATTTGCAGGATGTTTGGTAACTTCTACCTACTTAATTTATCATATTGAACGGTGGAATTTATTGCTTGTTTTATAAGCAGAAAAAACTGCTAGAACAGAGGAATAGATATATCAAGTGAAAGGTCTAACTTAAATTGATTCACTTGCAGGGCGAGCGGAAGGCAATCTCTATTAATGGACTGGACGTGTATAGATAAAATATTTTCTTATAATTCATTATCAATTCGCAGTACTGACCACGATTGATGCTCGCTTACATCCTTTTACATTCGTTTCAGCAACAAGAAACCTCTCAAGAAGATATTGAAGTCGGCATCGACGACGTAGAAGAAGAAGAAGAAAGTCAATGGGCTGATTATGATTCAGACTCAGAGCAAGAACAATGAATATTCTACTTCTTTGATCACGTCTCTACTGAAGTTCTTCCCTCTGTTCAGTCGATATTATCCGCACATAACCACTAGCCTGATAGTCGTGAATCTGATACTACTTTTTTCCAGAAAATAGTGTCACTACTAATCAGTATAGAAGGCCGTCGTTTCAATTCATTAAAACTCACAAATTTACGAAAAGGCTAATAATGATGAACTTAGCCACAACAACAATTTGTTGGAACAAGAAAGCCATCATTGGATATCCTAATCCTAAGTTGATCCACAAGCAAATTTATGGTAATCACAGTTCCCGAGAATGTTTATTCTTTGATGGCATCAAATTGATTGTCGATAAACATTGTCATACGTGAAACGCATTCGGTAAAAACAAAGTTTATTTTCAAGACATTTATTTGTAAAACAGAATTTACAGAAAAGTAATTTCAGCAACATATTCATGTTGACCAAATAAGAGAATTGTCAGTCCGATTTATTTTTGTTACTTAGGCCCTATTTGTATAGAAAACGTAATATTTAAAAATCCTAGTAGAATGATCACTTTAAGCGTATTCCTGCCTCCATTTGATATCATTAATCATAGTCTACCTCTCTAAGTGATTAAGTTGTCACTCATCGACAATTACAGAGAGAGAAATATCATGCATATGATTCTACTGTTGTGCATCAAAATAAACAAATGCGAACAAAGTGGTTCTGAAACAATGGGAAGCGAGTTGATAGTTGCATTCATGCTTCAATCACAGAAAAGAGGATTCCTTTTTTGACATATGATCTATTTTAAATACAAAGATAGAAATGACCTCAAACGGCATTCAAACAAATATTTATTTTTTTTCTCATAAAAATGATCAATTTTATTACTGCATAAATAGTCGGAAGTGCACCTGTTTCATGTATTCAGTGGAGTTCCTTCACATTCAAAATACACTTAAAAATATCTGAGGATGCAGTTTTGGTGATAATGCTTTCGATTAAAGGGCTTAGTTATTCTAGGAAGCTGAAATGCCTCTGCGGAAAATATTTCAGAAAAGAACATTGCAGATTCACGTTTATGTAGCATCATTAAGTCTACTTAGTCATATTGTAGTAAATAATATTCTCCTAGTGAAGGTCGTCAAAAGTGAAAAGTGTTAAATCTCCTTATGAGTTTATATGACCATTAGAATTATTTCAAGTAGTTTAAGTAATGTATTGAAGTAATATACAACCATAGACCAGGAGTACAGAAAAGATTCTGAATTAAAAATACAAATTCTCTGAATCTCTAAGAGACCACTTAACAACAGCTGATATTTCGAATGGTATCGATTAATTGAATTATTCAAACAAACATCAGCTGAACATGAATATAAAAATATGTTTGTGAGCAGGTCACAACATTTCCCCCTCTAAAACAAAAGATTCATTCTGCATACAACACATAGAATATATGCATAGAATAAGTAAGTAGCCTAATCACAGAACTAGCATTACATTAAGCATGTATTAAACTATTTCATCAGGAAATTGTAGGAAATTGTATCAAATGCAAAGGAATGCATATTATGTAATGTAATCACGTAAATACGCAGGAGATCGTCTGTTACGACCAGGCCTTGTATGCGGAGGAACAGTAACATGTGATTCTGGCACTGGCTCAGGAGAAAGTGTGAAATCACTGGACACTGTTTGAGGAACAGGATTCAAATCTTCAGGTTGAGTAGTATCAGGTTCAACTGTGATCACGGAATAGTCATCGTCACTGGCACGAACTTTTCTCAAAATATTGCGGGAGTTCACGCAAAAACCATTGTCTAACCGAAATGTGTATGGTCCGACTTGACTGATGATCTTCCTCTGGCTTTTCCCTTTCTTGGTAAGAATACTGTCGCCAATTTCATAGCGTGCTGATAACGACGGCTTTCGTCGACTGTCGATGTAGTCGGCAGCTTTCTTGCTTCGATCTTCGATGCGTTGTCCAACGTCAGTCTTTATGTCATCGTCGAGAGAAAACATCGCAAGGCTGGATTTCACATTGAACTTAAAGACAAGTTCGCAAGGTGCAACACCAGTCGTTGAATCTTTTGTTGTGTTATAATTCAACACGTAGGAATCCATTATTTCTTGTAAATCTGAAACACTACGCACATTCGAAACCTCCAAGATCTTAGAAATATTCTTGTTTATCCGTTCAACCACGCCATTACTTTGTGGATTGTAAATGGAAGAGCGGCGGTGAATAATACCTTTACGGCGCAAGAAGGAAACGAAGTCGTGTGAGATAAATTGAGGTCCATTGTCTGAAGTTATGATGGTAGAATGTCCGAACACGGAAAACGCACAATTGAGAAACTCAATTATTCTCGCAGATGTTGCAGAAGTGACAACTCGCACCATAATCAACTTCGAATAGCAATCGACCAAAACAATTATATAGCAGGCTTGATTGGAAGAGTTGAAAATCGGTCCTTTGATATCAACGGCTAACTGATTGATGCCAAGGCTTGTTCACATAGTTGGGAATTTGGCAGAGAGATTCTCGGGATGCTTCATGGCAGCAAGGACAGTCTTTAATCAGAGATTCGACAGAAAAATTCAAGTTCGGCCACCAGTAGAATTCTCGTATGCGGGATTTACATTTGGACATCCCCATATGGCCTTCATGGGCGAAAGTTACAACTTTGGTCAGTAAATTGGCTGGAACGACGAACTTGTCATTGCGACACACGATTCCGTCAATTAACGTAAGTTCCTGACGAACGTTCCAAAAATCTTTACAGAAGTCAGGTAAAGAAGAGATCTTACAGGGCCATCCATTAGTTATAAGCTGTATCACTTCTTGAAGTACTCCATCATCAGATGTTTCCTTAACAAGATCGCTAAGTGTCACCGGAAGCAATTCATCGGAACTTAATGACACGGCGAACAGCTCTTTCCCTGAGTCCCGGTCTTGGTGAGGTACCCGTGACAGCGCGTCTGCGACTGAATTCTGCCTGCCCGGAATGTACTGTACGTCAAAACTGTACTGCAGCAGTTTCGTTGCCCAACGGATTACGCGGCATGGTGCACTACCTCCTTCCACTCCATTCATGAGAAGTTGCTTCAGGCACTGATGGTCAGTGCGTACTGTGAAGTGCCGGCCATACAGAAATTGGTGTAGTCGCTGGATTCCCCACAGCACAGCCAAAAACTCCTTCTCTGAGACAGAGTACTTTCTTTCCATGTCAGAAAGTTTCCCTGCTCAAGAAGTACACAGGGCGTTCTTCACCTGATTCGTCTTTTTGGGAGAGGATTGCCGAAACACCATATCCAGAAGCATCTGTTGTGAGCACTGTAGTCGTGTTGAGGTCAGGATTGAAAAAGGCAAGTGGCACGAAATTCGCAAGCGACGCTTTCAATGATTCAAAGTCCATCTGCTGCTTCTCAGACCATCTGAACTGGGCATTGTCTTTCAAGAGTTCATACAGTGAAGCAGAGTGGAGGGTTGCGTTAGGAATGAAATTACGGTAAAAATTCGCCAAACCGAGGAACGATCTCAATGATTGCTTGTCATGTGGCACTGGTGCATTGATGATGGCGTCCAAAGTAGAAGGTAGAGGCGAAACACCGTCGGAACCAATCATCCTACCCAGAAACTGTACTGACGTCTGTTGGTATATGCACTTTTTCTCGTTAAGAGTCATGCCATGTGAAGCAAGTTGCTCAAGCGTCATGCGCAGGCAATGGTCATGCTCTTGCACTGTTTTACCGAAGACCAGGATATCGTCCAAGTAACACACAGTGTTCAAACAATCGCGGAGAATATTGAAAATTACCTTCATGTAGGCGCTTGGCGCGTTTGCAAGTCCGAACGGCAGCCGCTTGTACCTGAACAGTCCAACGTGCAACGTAAAAGCAGTGAGGTCGCGTGATTCTTCTCGAATCTCGAGCTGATGATAAGCCGAACGTAAGTCCAACTTAGAGAAGTACTTAGCTCCAGCAAGGTTCGAAAAAATCTCATCAACTGTCGGATGAGGGTGTTGATCCACCACTATGTGTTGATTGATCTTTTTGTAATCAACACACAAACGGATCTCACCTTCGGACTTCGGGACCACGACAACCGGAGAAACGTATGGAGATGAATCAATCTCCTCGATTATGTCATTAATCAACAACTTCTTAATTTCAGATTCGACTGAGCTTTGCAAGGCGAACGGAATTCTTCGTTGTCTTTGAATCAGCGTCGTCGGAGCGTCAGGTTTCAGTTTGATGAAGAAATCATACCCAATGAGTTTAGGTAATGCAGGTAGGCCTGCTTCAATTTTGCTAGACGTTGATTGGCTATTCTCACTTGGCTCTTGATTCGGAGTGTGCGGAACTGCAGCGTACGAAATCATACTGGCATCGTTAATTGTTGAGATGCGAGTGCTAGTCAGAGTATTTGTAGCTCTGTCAAAAGATCGACCAATCGAATAAGTGTGCAAAGTACCGGTTCGCTTATATCTACGTCCGGTAATGGTAAGCTCAAGTTCAGCAATGGCATCCACACCTAGGATTGAACCATCACAGTCAATAATCAGAAAGTCAATTTGAGCACTACGGCCATTGAATGCACAGGTAATGTCAGGTAAAACTCCTATCACATGAATATCAGTTTGATCATAATTTTTTCAATCTTGCATTTTCGAAAGTACTTAACGGTCTGTGAAAATACCGTACATAGTAGCTGTAGGGCAGTATAGATACATCTGAACCCGTATCCAATAGAAATGAAAGTGCAAAGTTTTGTTGATCAGAGCTGATATCAACCATAATGAACGGTTTGCTGACAGGGTGAGTACCAACGGAATACTGTAAGTGATTCATATTCACTGTGAAAGTCCTTTGGGTATTGTTACATGTGCTGACTTGTCTATCATTGTAATTTGAATTGTTTCGCTTACTTGCATTGTTTAAACTATTGCACATCGAAGAATAGTGACCAACTTTTCTACATGAATTACATGCTGCATTTCTTGCAGGACAGTTGCTATCTGACGCTATGTGACTACTTGAACCACATCGGTAGCATTTACGCGCACTTGCGTTAGAATTGGAAGGTTTAGAATTTGAGCTAACCTTTGCATTTTGAGAATTGAAATTCTTTTTCTTAGTTTGAGAAATAGCTGCGGTACATAATGAATTTTTACTTGAATTTAGAGAATTACATAACTGTACACATTCACTGAGCGTTTTTGGTCTACGGATACGTAGTTCTGAACTGACAGACTTAGGAACTGTTGCTAGAAATTTTGCAAACAGAATCTCCTCTTTCGGATTTGTTGAATTGAAATTCTCGTACAACATTTGCAATTTTGATGCGTAATCATCAAATGAACCACTGAACGTAATATTGAAGAAGTCCAAACGGTTCAAAAATTTGTCCTGAGACGAATAGCGTTCCTGCATGAATTCAATAATATCATCATATACAAGATCACCAGGAAGAGCGCTAATAACCGCTTGAAAAATACTTAAGTCCAGATTTGTCATAAGAAAGTCAACTTTTGATGTGTCTTCAATTTTAGCCATACGTGTAAGCATTTCAAACTTACGCAACCAAATACGAAAGTCGCATTGCTTGCAGAAAGGTTCAATTCTTTGTTGAACTGGAGCAGACATTATCAAATAGTTTTTAGAAAGTATTCTTAGAAAATCTGAAGTAAAATTATTGACAAATGTTATACTTATCCGTATTGTATTTCTGACAAAATCCTCTGAAGTGTACTGTTGTAGGTTCGTTTTTACCTCGTCGCCATGTTAAATCTCCTTATGAGTTTATATGACCATTAGAATTATTTCAAGTAGTTTAAGTAATGTATTGAAGTAATATACAACCATAGACCAGGAGTACAGAAAAGATTCTGAATTAAAAATACAAATTCTCTGAATCTCTAAGAGACCACTTAACAACAGCTGATATTTCGAATGGTATCGATTAATTGAATTATTCAAACAAACATCAGCTGTTTGTGAGCAGGTCACAACAAAAAGTCTCCGATATATATTGAATTTATAGAGTACATGCAGATTTGGTGTCTAGTGCATTTGCAAGGATAATGCATGCATGCAACATTAGCTAGCATATGGAGAAAATTAGGAGGAAGTCAATACACAGGAATCTTTGAGAAGATTTGAAGAGGCGATATTATTAAATATTAGAGATAGAGAGATAGAGTTTCTTCATGTAGAACACACGCAGGCAGGTTTTAGCTCTATCATACATTGTGTTTGTTATCGTGCGTCAAGGGCAATCGACTGTATCAATAATTCAATATGTACCAATTAGTTATAATCTTTGTCATATGGCACAGCCAATAAATACATGGTTAGTTTATTAGTGAAGTGTTTTCACTGATTTTGATGATAATGCTGAATTGAGAACATTATGATATGTTTGTTTAAACTCTTGATTTGCAAGGTCGTTGTCAAGACAAAAAAACAAATCTGAAACAGCTGGATTTCATCATTTGTGTACGGAATTTTGTTGAGACTTTTAGAGTGTCTGTCTGACGGTCAATAAGCGCATGATGTTCAGTACTTTATATACATTCAGTTGTGTGTACTTTTTTCGTCGGCTGCATATCCTGCACAATGGTCACTTTTCATCGGAAAATGAAGTGTCTGTCTATGGATTGTCCACTCTCAAAGCGTCTGTCGAGGTTATATTAAAGGTAATTGATGAAATTATTTTCATTTTTACTAGGCTTCATATTCGGCCCATTATACTGCAAATTTGGCACTTTTGAGTGATGTTTCGGGGACTGTGGTGACCATGGGAACTCGATAGAATTCGGCAGACGCGCACTTTTGGGTTGCTGAGAAACACTATTATCGGTATAGACTTGTCTGTATTTCGGCCGCGTTCCCTGCAGAACTACGCTCTGGCGGCCGGACTAGTATGGCACCTGTTTTCAATGCTGTCGAGCTACAAAATTACACAATTAACACGATGTACAGCAAAGCAACGGTAAGAGCAATACAAACAATCAAAAACAACATTAAAGGTATAAGTCATATCACAATTTCTTTCTATTTGCTTGACGTATGTCCAGAGGCAATTCATTATATATCTTGTGCCCGATCACGCTGAAAGAGGACCAACTCAATGCTAATCGGCTGAAAGGATTTTCGTCATTTATGTACATAAGAAAAAGTAACGGGACGAGAATGGAGGCCTGAGGAACACCCTTCTTTACTAGCATCTTTTGAGAGCAAGATTCACGAATTTTGACGAATTGATACTGCGAGACAGGTATTTAGCAAAAAATGACACACTTCTTTCAGAAAAAATGGCAAGTTTCTCCAAAAGCAGGTCGTGCGGACAGAATAAAAAGCCCTTTTGATATCCAAAAAAAGCAACCTAACAACTTCTTGTTAGATATATTATTCGATCAGGTACACGAAGAAGAACGGTTTCACGCGAATATTGCTTGCGGAAGCCAAATTGATATTGGAAGAACGCGTCATATCTATTCAGGAAGGCGACCAAGCTCAACTGCACATGTCTCTCAAGAATTTTCGAAACTGCTTCCAAAAATTTGAAATAGAAGAACGATTGCAGTTCAACAGAGTTCGTAGTAAGTCTTTTTTGCGATGTGAATTAAGTATCGGACATTGTTTCTCAGTTTACGATACTCATCAGGATGAGGTGATTTATCGATTTGATCACGTTTCTATACTACATCATTTATTTCATCAGTCCACCATTCCGGTAAGTTCACATTTCTCACTCTCCTACGAGTCATGGGTGCATGTTTGTCAACTCAGGAATTCCTATCTGTTCTCGATATCATCAAATGGATTTATCAATGACCAAGGTAAGGATGCAAGATCCTTTGTGAAGGAATAGGGATCAAAGCGAGTCATTCTACGATATTGTATGATGCCATTCCTTTTACATGGTGGCTCAGCAAGACGAAGAGAAACATAAACAAGGAAGTGATCACTCAAACAAAATTTAATCTCTTGACGAAAACCTGATTTCTTTACATTGTCAGGATCAGAAACGTAAATGTGATCCAACAAAGAAAAGGTCGGTCCAACGATGCGTGTAGGCTCAGAAATCAGCTGGTAGACATCACTTTCAACTTCAAGAACTTCATGAAAGTCCATGGATTGACGATCATTTTTCAAAAAATCAATATTGAAATCACCATTAATGATCAATTTCTTTCTCTCATTTTGAATTTTTCTAGTAGGGATCGAAAGTAGAGCTCTCCATTGATTAACATAACGTTCATCATCAGGTGAACGATAGGTAAATACAACAACAGTAGAATAGGAAGCACCATTTTGTAATCATTTCAATAGATGTGATTTCAAGATCTACTCTGCGACTACCACTGCTTCCTTTAGCATATGCAGCAACGCCGCCACCAGATGGTTTAACACTATTTGCCACATTTCTATCATTGCGGAAAAGTTCATATCCAGAAACTTGCATCATATCATCATTTACATTTTAGAGATGAGCGAACGTCATATTTCTGTAATTTTGAGCGGTGAGCGAGGAATTTCGATTCGCTCAAAACGCTGGTAGCCTCTATTGTGCCAGCAGCTATTTTCCGCCACGATCTTTATCTTTACAAGTCCACCATTTTTTTCTGACGGAGCATTGTTGCCATCTGTGGACCGGTGCCCCACAAACTCATCTTACCTCATCAAACGGGTTGAGAAACATGTCAAGAAGTTCAGATTCATATGGGTTAAAAACTCGCTAACCATTTGCAGCCGCTCTCCGTCAGATGGGATGGTGCTTCACTCAGTCTCTTCTAAAGCTACTATTTCGGTAGAAGCAGCTCTTCAGTAAAAGAGTTAGTAGTTAGTATCAAAACCTAAGATCTTTCCACGTAGAGCACGTAGCACGTAGAGCTAATGTTCTCACATGCCATCATGTGAGCTTTGAGCGCACACGTTCTGTGAGTCGTCGAAAACCTATTTTGCTCGCACGTCGCAGGTTTGCAATCAGCTTCCCGAGACCACTTTCTCTGAAGAATAGAATCTTGATGCTTTCAAGAGGTGTGTGAACAGGTTTCTGAGGGTTAATGTGAAATCTTATTCACACAGATTCCCAGTGCAGCTGTCAATTGCTTGGAAGGTTCCCTTGCATCGCTTCAACGGAGCAACAGCCAATGGAATGAGCGAGATTCCACGCGATGCACACGAAAACAATTACAGGTAAGAAATTTTCCTTGTTTACTCCGTTCATCTCTATGTGACTGTGTCAGGCAGTTGATAACTGATTCATACTTTCCTTCCGTTAGACTATCGCTGTTTGCGAAGCATGAGCAAGAATGAAATTTGCTTAAAGTAAATTTAAGTATTTGGTCAGAATACAGTATAATTGATACAAATTACTTGTATACACAAAATCGTTGGGCAGTTTATCAGAGTATCTACAAAATACAGGCTCAATTTTAGGGCGCTTAGGACTTTTTGAGACTCTTCATTCAACGTTTTTGGTAAATGAACTTACTTCATCGATTGAATAATATCATTGTACAATAATAGTACTCGTACTACTGAATAGTTCATCCTTTTACATTTTCTTCTTTATCTTGTGAATTGTATTGTTTTGCGTCGTGAGATATATTTCACAATTTTTAATTAATCACAAGGTAGGCCTTCAATTATTTTGAAGGCCAAAAGGATTTTGGGAACATTTTCATTGTCGATATGAAAGATTGTCCATCATTTTAGAAATGAATTAAAACAATGATCATGGTAGTAGTTATATTTTTGATCTGCCGGCTTCACTTTCCCATGTCACATGTCCCATACTCCCATGTCCCATACTCCCACCCTATCAACCACAAAAGTCGCCCAGCGGTCGCCGCGACGGCCCTCGGCGTCGCCGAAGTCGCCGCCGCCCGGCGACTCCTGGTGGCGGTCGCCTCGACTGTATGTGGGCGACCGATGCCCGGCGACCGCTGTCAGCAGTCGCCTCGAGTGTCAACGGCGACCTTCATCATATGTCTGGTTTTAGCATTTAACTAGCCTCCATGATGTCAGAAAGGCAATATTCCGGTTTCGCAAAACATAAATTGCAAAAATTTCGGAATCAGCTTCAGAGTTTCTAATTAATTAAGACTCAAATGTAGAATGCTTGTGGAAAAAGATGCTTCTGATGCAGAAATTCGAACGCATTTAATCAAACTAGATCAATGCATTTCCCGCGAGAAAATGAGTCGTGGGCCCCTCGTCAAAAAGTCTTGGGCCACTTGAAAAAATGGGGGCCAACAAATTTTTCGAAAATGGCTTATTTGGAAGTAAAAATGCATGATCATGTCAATTTGTGACCGTTCTCTTCGAAAAATGACGTGAAATGTGATCTCTTAAAGTCGAGGGTTGCCCCCCCCCCCCCCCAATTTTTACGTTTATCTTTTTGACAGGGGGTGGTCGTGAGTCGGCCCTTTAAGTTCACACGAGCTCTAATTTTGAAATAGAACGACCCCAGAGTTGTCACACACATTGAGCAGCGAATTTCTTGTGATTTCTAAGAAAAACGTATCTCCAATGTTAGTGGACTGGCCCGAAACTGTCATCGATCGGCCGTCTGGCACATCTAGGCAAGTTTTTCCTTGGAATAGATAACCGTAGCTCATTTCTCTCAGTGATTTTCGCTACATGATGATATGATGCATTCAATCGTGAAATGCTGCGTCAAACATCTTTGGTTGCGATGCTTCATATATATTTGCATGACGCATCGATGGCAATGAAAAAATTGCACAAAATTCTTGACTTAACCCTGAACTTCATATCATTCTGACCATGATTCTGACTATGCCTGAATTTCAATGCTTGTCAATTTTTTCGTCAATCAAGGTTGCAAGTTGTATTATTGTTCATTCATTAAATTGTAAATGAATGGAAGAATCCTCGATGAGTGTTGCATAATATCTCGGTCGCTTCAAGCCTGTGATACAGTTAGGGAGAGAAGGGAGAGAGAGAATTCTATTAATAGAAGTGATAGTTGTCGCTCATGAAAGTTAGACGAGGGCGAAGCCCGAGTCTAACTTTCATGTGCGACAACTAACTTGTTCTTAGTGTCTGACTTTTACGCCCCTCTCAAATGAAGCTGCGAATCTCCGACTCTCTTAGGAAACCCATTTATGCTTAATCTTGCCCCTCATTGTTCTGTCATGGCACATCTCTGAAAATAGAAGGAGCCGCCCCGCATTTTATTATTTCTAATATTGGACTTCTGGTTAAAGCGAGTTGCTATCTGAAATTTGCATACTTTAAAAGAGATGATTCAGTCAGACTTAATATGATGCAATCAGACTGAAATATATTCAAGTTAAACAGAAAACAAAGTCATATCAATAGTGGAAGACCGACGACAATGGACACACGATTTACGTTCGTATCCACCCAAGACATTGACTCGTGCATTCAGAGGAGTACACCGAAAAATACCATCAAGAACAACACCTTCGCAACTCATGTATTTGTAATATTTGTAACTCATGTAATATTTGTATGTGTACTGATACTGATGATGAGCATTAACGTTTAGAATTTAACATCAGAAACAACGGGTTTGATATGATATTCACTTGTTTATTTGAAAGGTAGGAATCTCTCCTCTCGTTTTGCCCGTCACCATATAGCATTCGATACGGAAAGTAGCGCCGAACAACGATTATCTAATAATTGAGATTCTGTCAAATTGTCAAACTTCAAGAAATAACAGTCAACAGCCCCTCATTGAATTTGTCTCACACCTCAACACCGCCTCATCTATGCAAACTTCGAAACACCAAATAGCGCCCCGCATTAATTGCCAAACAATGAGCTAGGTGTGGTCAAATCGCCCATCTCCAAAAATCACAGCAGCCCCTCATATGATGTGGCGCCATTCAACTTCACTGAACAACAACCAATTCACTGAACGACAATATTTCAACTGTTGGTTGTACGCACACAAGAGCGCTTTGTCCAGTCCAGCCCGATAGCAGATAACTTTCTCGTGCGCCTTCGATAGCGCAGCGCAATCGGAAGATCACATTTCAACTCGAGGGTGAAATAGAGGTCATCGCTTCATTTCACAAAGAGAAATAGCGCAGAATAATCTAGAAGTTTCATTCGTGTCTCTACTTATTTGGAGTTGCCTGACTGACACCTCTGGACATCGTATGTAAATTGATTGATCTTATTAATGGATTATCAACCAAATTACAATATAGAAAATGCGAGGAATATCTTGAGCCGAAAATATTGATATAATGGATTACTTATCAAACGAAATTCGCATCAGGTAAGTCGAATGAAGTGATGATAGATAAATTTAGTAAATAGCGGTTTACCTGCGCACTACACATTATACCAAACACTGAATTGACTGAAATACATGTATTTCAACAGATAACTTTTGAATTAGATGTGATGTAAAAAAGTGTTCCTTTGGTTATAAATGTTTGACTATAGGTAAAGCAAGCCAATTTTTCAGGACCATTCAAATAGAATCGTGCGGACAGACTGACATCGTTAACGAATCGCTTCGCATGAATACAGTGAATCCAGTCGAAGCTCGTTAATTCAGACACGGACAATTAATACTTCGGTCAATTAAGATCATACGGCCGCGGCATTTTTTGTATATTTGGCGGCTTATATAAGATGCTTTTGAATTCAGACTTTCAATAATTAAGAGATAGTAAACCTGGTATTTATACTCTTGATTATCGAGCTTTGACTGCAAGATACTTTGCACAGCGTTGGCGCTAATTGATGGTTCGCTGCAATGAGATAAAGTCAATTCTGGTAACTTGACATTAGACGGGCGTGAAGTAGACGGCCATAAGACATAAGGGGTAAACATTTTCGAGTAAGCTGCAACGTTTAAAATATTTCATTTAACCAACCTCATCCCCACAGAGATTTCACTAAGTTATCTCATTTTTACATGTTACCACTACATTTATGCATCATCGCGATAGGCGTACCTCTGTATAGCTGAACATAGACGAAGCTATTGCTGAATTTTCTTAAATTCGCGTGCTTTACGTTTGCTCAACTTCATCGGCAAATTAGTCTTAATTATTTTTAGTAAGCTTAATGAGTCTCATCGATCTTCTTTCTCTTTGAAAGAAGATTTTAATGTTTTACAAAAAATATTTTGCAATTTTCAGGGATATCTGTGAAATTGATGAGACGATAATTTGTCAATATAGATTAATTGATATTGTTGCTTGAAGCAAGTGATTTCGTCAGATTGAGAAAGCATGTCTTAAGTCGATTGGAATTAAAGCGTCTATGCCGGTTTATAAAAAGTGTCTAATCATCGTAAGTATACTTCATCCAGGCTCGTGAATATCCCATTCCTTGAACTGCGAATATAAAAGGGCCATAACACAGAGTGCCACACTATTAGGTTTAATCGTTTTGAATCTGTTCAAGTTTTATGTGCGAATGTGTAGCCTTCAGAGTGCAAATTTAAACAGATATAAATAATGAGAGCTATGCACAGTTAATTGGATTTTTCAATCGTGGCAGAAATCTTCAAAATTTTTGTTTCACATATCTTATCGGCTACAACGGCCAGAATTTTAGCTGAGCTGATATTTTCTATCTGAAGCCTCGTCTAGCCGTAAACCGTTCGCTCGCCTTTGGCCATGTCTAGTCACAATTTCTCCTGTGGCCACGTCATCAATTCTATTAGATAGATCTCAGAAGAAATAGAAGAGCTGTATTAAACTTTTTGCATGTTAACATTTTCTAACAAATAATCTGATAGCTGTTTCAAGATGCGAGCGCTGCAATTGATCACAGTCCAGAGAATGAATGTATTTCCGGTTGCGTATCGATCTTCATAACATCTCATTCTATCAACAGGAAATTGAAGAAATTACCGGGTGATTTTCGAAAATATTGGATGAGTTGTTTCAGACCTCCAATTCTATCTGATAAACTTCACAGCCTATAGTGATGTTTTTTATTCCTATCCTGCAGGAGCGCATGATATTGACTAATTCTTTCAAAAGACCGGTCCACTTATTCCTTGACTTACGACTGTCATTCAACGGTTTCGTTGCATGAATAGAGAGAAAGATGAGTCGCGCAAATCTGAGCAAGAGCACCGAAATGGCATTTCGCTCACTCACTAGCTCGCTACAACGTTCAGAATTTGGCAGTGACTGCTTTCTGTCTGGTTATTGAAATTGGTCGTAATTCCTGTGGCTCAGCAGATAGAGCTGGTCTGAACAGTGTTTCTACATCAAACTTTATGCAGACTTGCTTTTATGCATAATTAAGGTTTATATTGACCTGGGGTCTAAACAGTGTTTCTACGTCGAACTTTATGTAGACTTGCTTTAATGCATAATTAAGGTATATATTGAACTGGGGTCTAAACAGTGTTTCTACGTCGAACTTTATGTAGACTTGCTTTAATGCATAATTAAGGTTTATATTGACCTGGATGACTAGTTGACTACTTTCAATATTAGGCACACGTGAGATTTTCAATTCAAAATAAAGGCAGAAGGTGTCACTGTCATTTGCATCGCTCAATGATCGTCGGCATTAAAAGAGCGGTGCTACCCACGACCTGATTATCAACTGAATCATTCAAATGACTTTTACAGACACAAATGATTTACTGGAATCACAAAGCCACTCACATCGTTTTAAAATTATTTGCTGTGTTTGATTTAGGTACGCCACAATGAAGTGGAAATGTACTGACGTACGTAGAGAAGTTTCACCATTTTAAATGCAGCTTTATTTTTCAGGCAAAGCAGTTCTCACTGATCGGCGGCAGCGGACTAAACGAAATATTTTAAAGGATTTTGGCTGCGGATATTTCGATGAAGTATTCATTTCACGGCAGGAACAATAAATTTCCATTCAAGAATTCCCGAATTTATCGTGCGGTATCAAACTTTCTAGACCTCATGTGACTGAGAAGGTTAATAGAGGCCTCTCTGCAGAGCGTACTAAAGCACGCAAAAGATAGATCTGATGGAAGGAGGCACCAACGCTCCCCTGCAGCTGAGTAATTGTGCCTGATACTCC
The DNA here is from genome assembly GCA_907163375.1 of Prostheceraeus crozeri. Lineage (NCBI taxonomy): Eukaryota > Metazoa > Platyhelminthes > Polycladida > Euryleptidae > Prostheceraeus > Prostheceraeus crozeri. The sequence continues at coordinate 52,927 of CAJQUW010015744.1, read as the reverse complement.
TTTTCTCAATAGGTGACTCAATTTTTCATCTCTTGTATTTGGTGTTATATCCTGGTTATCTGTGTAGCTGCTATTGTGCATATAATCTAAATGGCAGGAACTTTATTAACAACATCAAACCTGCATGTTTCTGTCAAAATTTTATCTGGAAAATCGATGCTTTTTTCTGACAATTTGGAGTCATCAAATTTCAATGTAATTAAGAAAGTTCCTGTTATTTAGATTGTACTACGTAATTATGTCTTTCGATGCCTTTCATAGAACATTTTGTAACCTCCATAGAACAGTTGTATTTTTCGATCGTTAATTTGTACTTTTGTATCTTCAGTGCTTATAAATACAATTTTCATGTGTGCACATTAAATTTTCATTGAATCGGTGCAGGTGTATTGCAAAATATTGTATTCTGTGTAATTTCGCTTTATTTCTACTACTCCTCATAGGAAGCTTATTGGTTTTCAGTGGAGCAGTACTGATGCACCTGCATCTTAGGGAGACAGCTCTAGTGTTTTACAAATTAATAGCGCAATGGGAAATTTCAACTGAAGGGTAGGGGCAAATCGGTAGAATCGGCGACCGCAGCTACCTACAGGCGACCGCACCTCATCTGCTAGGCGACCGCTGGTAGACCTCCGGGCGACTGCGCTCCGGCTCTTAAGGCGACCGCCTCAGGCAGTCAGGGCGGTGGACAAATAGGAATCCCCGGCGACGCTGAGGGCGACCTTTAGGCGACTCCGAAGGCGACTGACCATGGCGGTCGCGGCGACCGCAGTAGTAAGCAAGTGACAAATACTGGATAGCGCAAGATGGCCGCCGTCGTGGCTGCGTCCCCCCCCCCCCTCTGGCACGGCAGAGTGTCGTGGTCGGCCGCCGTGGTGCTTCGTGTCTGAGTCCCCCCCCCCCCTCTGGAACGACAGAGGTTGTGGTCTGTCGTGGTGTGCCGGCCGGGTGGGTCCACGTTCACAACATGTTCGCTGACGTCCCCCCCCCCCCTCTGCAACGACAGAGTGTGAGACTCGGGTGCGTGGGTCCGACCGCCTGGTGGACGTGGGCGACCGTCTAGGTTGACGTGGGCGACCGCCAGGATTAGTCTTGAGGCTATAGTGTGTGATGTTTTTGGTGTGTAGCGCCCAAACGAAGCATCGGATGAGAAAACGGAGTCCAGATTCGGAATCTACGTGAAATTTTGGGTTAGGAAGGATGTTTCCAGCGAAATCGGAGAGAAAAAATTTTCGGCTGACGTCCCCCCCCCCCCCTGGACAGCTTGCTTCGATTTTGGCTTCTAGTGGACGGATTTTGTCGTGCGATAGCTCGTTTGAAAGCTAAGAGTGAGACAAATTCAGTGAAACAATCGGCTTGTTCCTATCTGTCTTCGTTCAAAAGTTAGAGCGGTTACAAGATTTTAGGTCGGAGCTCGCTTACCTGAAAAAATCCTAAGTGTCAGAGTGACTTTGTATGGGTAAAAATTTGAAAATTTTCCAAAGTGTGGAATTTCGACCTGGGACCGTCACCAAAACATTTTTCATCAAATTTCACTGACCTCCCCCCCCCCCCTCTGGACAGCTTGCTTCGATTTTGGCTTCTAGTGGACGGATTTTGTCGTGCGATAGCTCGTTTGAAAGCTAAGAGTGAGACAAATTCAGTGAAAGAATCGGCTTGTTCGTATCTGCCTTCGTTTACATGTGAGACGCCATTTAAGATTTTGGGACATTGGTGAAAAACGACAGAGTTAGAATTTGGGACGTTTTGGGCTGTAGCTTCAAAACGAACTATCGGATTGGTAAACGGATGCCAGATTTGGAATCAACTTGATGTTATTGTCCAATGAGGATCATCATCCAATGAGAATCAAGCATTTCTTTATAAATAGCGAGCCTTCCACAGTGAGAATCATTCCATCGTTGAATCACACGAGTGACGGACGCACATTTTCTCTCTCTAGTTCCCTGTTCTATTATCCAACTAAAATGGTAAGTCGCTACTTCCCTCCCTCTCCTCCCTTGAACGTAAACTTAATACAATCTTTTTTCATTTTCAGGCATCTACTCCATCTGCTGCACTAGTAGGACAAAATGGCGGTCAAACGTTACAAGGTTCGCTACGGTCAGATCATCTACAACTGAGGCCAGTGGAAGAAACATCCAAGGTACATAATCCTACACCGCTACAGCGTAAATTTAAACAAGCCTTGCGTTATGATGATCATAGCGTAGTACTCCAAACGGGAATGCTCCCTTCCACGGATGTCAAGATAATGCACAATCAGTATGGGGACTACATACTGATCCCCGTGAGTCCGTACATTCGCCACCAACTTGATATTATTGAGGAGTACGTGACATTAAATATGGACATTCCTACTCCTCTTGCTCAAGAGTGGAAGGCGAGAGATGACAAGGATACTCCCTATAGAAAGATTTGGGATGGTAATCACATTTGCCTACCGGTATCACATTGGTGTACTTACTATAAGAAGGAGGGAGATCATTCAATACCCATCAGATGTGATGAGCTCGGAGAAGGTACTTGGGATATCCTTTTCAAAGTGAATGGGCTATATTATGGTCGACACAAGGATAATAAAATAGCCTCTCTCTCCATGCATATGGAATCCATCCTATATATTCCGAAACCACCCAACGTGGACGACATAATTGATCAAATCCTTAACAGCAGTGGTACGAAGCGCAAGTCGGAGAAGAATGCTACATCAAAACGCAAATCAAAGAAGGAGAATTGCTAGTCCTTTCCTAACTCTACCCTATGACAATTCGCTTATGTGCTTTGAGTGTCGTAGACGTGGTCTTATTAGATACATTTTACTTCTTCGTTGCCATCATATCATTTGTGTATTTTGTCGTGAAAAGCATCGATGTAATTCTTCATTTTGTAATATGTTATAGAACGTTTCCTTAGATGTGTAAATTTCCGTTTTAGGCTTCTATCATCATTTTTATGGATTGTGAGGGTGAACCTGTACAGGAGCTCAGTGCTATTGCTATGAACAATTGGACATATCAGATTGTTAGTGTCTATCATCAACATGCCAACTGCGATCCCAATGTTGATCAATGGGCGAGAAAACACATTCATGGACTTAATCTGAAATATTTGCAAGACTATGGCTTTTCTTGTGAGAGTGCTCTTCTTATTGACTTTAAACGATGGTTAGCTGCTTTCAATGTTATACGCATCTTTTGTAATAATCCTGGTAAGGAGAGGAAAGTATTTCCCAATCTAATCATTGATGATATTTTGCTCCCACCTTGGGATAGTAGAGTGAATCAACATTATCATGAAGTCACAAAACGTTTTAAGGATTTGTGTGTTCCTATTTTGTCTGTTCGTTGTAGTAGCTACGTTCATAACCAATGCTTCTTTCCTCCTTACCTCAACACTGCCAAAGTCCTGTATGGTTATCATTGCTCGCTGTATGATAGTTACCAGCTGTATCTATTTTATCTCTTTCAAACCATTGATTTATAATGCATGCTTGTTACCATTATTCAATAAATGTTACTATGAGAAGAGTTGTTGTTTTCATGCAATGGATGGGTTAGATAAAGGGCGATCATGTCTTTCTCAAACGACTGCGGAACATTACGTTTTCATAGGCAAAGTTTAAAAGGAGCTGTTCAAGATTATGTGATAAAATTTCATAAAGATGAGACCGACATCGAAGCAGTGGTCGATGATGCTAGCACTCTATTTCTAGAGTTAATGAATACATTCTCTGATAGCATTATCATGGCGCGATTAGTTGCGAAAATTAAGTTTAGTCATTTTGGAAAGGAAGAGGTGGAAAGTCGCTCTTTCCATTTTGCTTCTTATTCAATGGAAGTGGTAGATCACCCCCAAGAATTTTTTAAAAGACATATGATAAAAATTGCTGAACGTCTTAACGCATTTAACCATCATGGTAGCAGTCTAGTGATTGAAGCGATTTCAGATATTCACATTCAACTTTCCATAAAGAAAAATTGAAAATGCAGTGGTACTTGATTGTAGCACAACTGGTTTTCGAGCTATGTCTGCTCACTCTCGAAGTATATTCCTTCTGTACATGCGTCTATTATTTAGAAAAGGCTAGCAAATTCATATCTTCAAAAAGACTTGCTATAGACATCAGTAACGGTGAAACTATGTGTTGCGATGTATGTAAGCGAAAGGATGGAAATGAAAAGCGCATCTTCAAGAGATGTAAGCATGCTTTTTGTCAACGCTGTTTCATACGTAATTGCATTCAACTTTGCCAATGTAACCACTGTGACATTGCTCATTTCGAGTGTCACTTATGTCGCAATAGTTAGTACCTATGCAAATGTGGTAAAGATAGGTTTTAGCAAAGACTAACACGGAAAATGGCGAAACGTAAAATGACGAAACGTAAAAGTCAAAAGTTTTCTTCAGCCATTCAAGCTCTCCGACGAATGAAAGCAAATCAGCGATACAATGCTATACGACATGCTAACGATAAATTCATTTGTGAAATTATTTCTCATGTGAGGAAGTTGAGGACGAAGAAATTAGCGCCAAAACAACGAAAGTTACTTAAGCGATATGCTACGAAATTGCGTTTCATCTCCAATCCTAAAGTCGCCCTTCAAAGAAAGAGGAAAACTCTAACACAAAAGGGCGGTTTCCTTTCAGCAATACTTCCAATGATAGCTCCTGCCGTGGGCAACCTATTGGGAAATATCTTTGGCTCTAAGCGTTAATTATGCAAATGTTGAGTCTCAAAGTAATAAAATGGATTTCAGACTTCAATGTGATAAAGTTCTGACTGTATCAGGTCCATCTCATGCAGGTAAAACTGTTTTCACGCTGAATTTATTGGATAAAAGAAGGGAGTTGTTTAAGGAACCTATCAATCGAGTGATTTGGTGTTATGGTATTTATCAACCGTCGCTGTTTCAGGAATTGCAAAGTCGCAACTTTATTCGACATGAAGGAATTATTCCAGTGGATAAACTTCAGTCTAATGATGTTGTTGTATTGGATGATTTATTAAAAGAAAGTAAGAATTCAAAAGATGTTACAGATATGTTCACTCGCGCAGCACACCATAAAAGGTGTTTTATCATCTATATTACACAAAATTTGTTTCCTGATGGAAAAGAAGCTCGTACACGAAACCTGAATACACACTATTATGCTATTTTCAAGAATCCGCGAGATAAAAGTCAATTTGAAATTTTAGCGCGACAAGTTGCACCCAGAGGATCAAAAGCCTTAATTGAAATTTTTCAAGCAGCTACTGAAAAACCATACGGTTACTTATTCATTGACTTTACGCAAGAGTGTCCGGAAGAATTTAGATTTCGAAGTGATATTTTGAAAACTCCCATGATTATCTACAAACTATGAGTTCTTATTCTCGCATGATTGTTATTCCTCAGGATGAATATGTACAATTGACTGCCATGCAGCAAGTAAAGCAACCTCTTGCAAATCAAATGTATAGGAAAGAAATAGATTATCAGCAAAATGTTCACATCAAAGATCCACATCGTGCTGTATTATTACAATCGGAAACTGTTGAGCAATTGAAAAACTTGAAGAATAAGATGCGTGACTCTGTATCGACTGCTACACCTTTAGCATCTCGCGCACATGCCATATCTCTTTTCAACAGTATTGAACCCCATCTCAATGTAAATGATAGAGGAGAAATCATTACAGATGAAAATAAAGTGATTGATGCTTCACGTTATGAAGACTTGATTCAGTATGCGACACGTAGAAAGCGCCGTCAGGGCTATGTTCCACCTGGTTGGTCATACTTTCTTAAACTATTGAAAAAGCATAATGTGCCAAAATTTGCTTTAAATAATGAGACATTGAAAGAACTTGATTCAACAGTGGCTACTACTCCAATGCTTCAGGCGATGAAAATGCCAACAAATTGGTTTAAGACGTCACCTGCTACATCCCCTCCCACACTCACTAAGCAAACAAGGGGAAGAACTCGACGTAGATCTGTATCGCCACTAAAACTGGTAAAAGGAAAACGTAAAACAGCTCCTCCTAGGAAATACATGTTCTCAGACTATTAATATGAAGCAGATGTGTTGCTTGCCATGTAATGAGCCGCCAGAGGTGAATGTCGTTGTCACTTGCACTTGCTGCGCCAGCTCTCATAATGAAACCCCTAAGCAATGTGAACACGATCGCAAAACCGCTAAATGCTGCAGTTGTTGTAAATGTAGAAAGGCAAGAAAGAAAAAAGATGAGAAGGAGGAAAAAGAGTCAGCCGTCATCGACTGAACGTTTGAAGTCAATCTATTATGATGTAAAACATCCGGCAGGATTTGCATCTATCAAGAAATTATCAAAAGCGAGTGGTCTTCCACAATCACAAGTGAAACGATGGTTAAAGGGTCAGGCTACCTATACACTCCACAAACAAGCGAAAAAGAAGTACCGCACCCGCCATTATATTGTTCATGACATCGATGAACAGTGGCAAGCAGATTTGTGCGATGTTGCCTCCATTTCAAAACATAACTCGGGCAATAATTTTATTTTAACCGTCATTGATATTTTCTCGCGTTATGCGTGGGCTCAACCTTTAAAAACTAAAGAAGGGAAAGGAGTAGCAAAAGCATTCCAAACAATTTTTCGAGAAGGTCGCATTCCAAAAAGAATTCAGAGTGATCAAGGAAAAGAGTTTGAAAATCAGCATGTGACAAGATTATTTGAGAGGCATGACATTGAGTTGTTTAGTGTAAAGAGCGCTTATAAAGCTGCACTCGTTGAACGTTTTAATCGCACATTAAAAAATCGTTTGTGGCGACATTTTACTGCCAACTTGACACAAAATTGGACAAAGGTTCTACAAGATACACTCCATGCCTACAATCACTCTATCCATCGTTCTATTGGACTCAGACCAGTAGATGTAAATGCTGACAATGTAGATAAAGTGCGCGAATCATTCCAACGTAAACGCACTCATGTGAAAAGTGATGTGAAAATTGGCGATAAAGTTCGTATCTCAAAAGTGAAAAGTGTTTTTGCTAAAGGGTACCTCCCGAATTGGACAGAGGAGGTATTTACAGTATCAAGGATTAATCAAAAAGACTCTCCGACCACCTACAAGTTGAAAGATTACGATAATGAAGAAATTGAGGGTAGCTTTTACCGCGATGAGATTGAGGTAGTCACTGAAAGTGAAACATATTTGGTAGAGAAAATCATTCGATGTAAAAAACGGCAAGGTGAAGAATGGTGTCTTGTTAAATGGACTGGTTATCCTTCAAGTATGAACTCTTGGATGCGTCGTGCCGACATCTTTCATCTAAGTGATCGACAGTGATTCATGCAAAGTTGTAACTAACAATGTTTAGGGTTTGAGCTATGAATCCAACTGCCTCATTTTATTCACGACCCTCCTATGTAAGTGGTGGAGGACAAATTTACATCGGCGCTCGCCGCCAACGTGGAGGTAGCATACTTGGTGCACTGAAATCTGTTGTAGCACCTCTCATATCCAATGTCGGTAGATCTTTGAAACGAAATGTTTTAAGTAATGCCGTTGGCTTTGCTGGTGATGTTGCTAGTGATCTTTCCAGAGGTAGAAGTTTTAAGAGCAGTTTGTTGAATCGTGGGAAGGAACGCGGTTTAAAAACATTGAAGCAGACCATTGCTGGTGTTACTCAAGGAAAGAAATCACCTAAACGAATGAATAAAGGAAGGAGGAAACATCGCGGAGCTGGTAAGGTGCGATCTTCAGTCAAAAGGCATTCACGCAAACGTCGCAGAGGCTCTAATCATTCATCAGGCGCTAAACGACGACGCTGCTATAACTTCTAATCATGGAGTGTAAAACTTCCGGTTTTTGTTTGTTCGATCAACAAGCCATACAGACAGATATTCTTAGTTCAAGTATTGTAGATTATCATCCTCGAACAGCTGAGAATGCTGGCCCCATTGAATTTGTTATTCCTGGTGGTAGTGATGACTACATAGATTTGAGTTATGCGATGCTTGATTTGAGGTTTAGAATTCAGCAAGCAGATGGAACTGCTATTGACGATGCACATAAAGTTGGACTGAACAATTTACCATTGACTACATTACTTCGTGATGTTTCTCTAACGATTGGAGAGCAGCAGGTGGAAGGTGGTCAAAGCGATTATCCCTATAAATCATATTTCAATCATGTATCACAGTTTCATCCAGCAGCACAAAAAAGTCATATGGAAGCCATGGGATGGTACAGAGATGAAGCAGGAAAATTTGATGTTGAAACAAACAGTGGCTTTGTAAAGCGATCTGCTATGATTAAAGATAGTAGAGTATGTCAGCTATATGGTCCGCTGAATTTAGACTTCTTTAGACAGTCAAAGTTTTTACTGTGTAATACCAGCATGCGACTCAAGCTGACATTGAATAAGCCTGAATTTGCGCTGAATGCATTTGCTAAAGTTGACAATTTTAGAATTCATGTGGAAGATATTGCACTTTACATTCGTCGAGTAGTACCGAATCCAAGTGTCATTAGAGGGCATGCTGAAGGCCTTAACCGCCAAAATGCCATTTACCCCATTCAGCATACAAAGCTTCTCACCTTTACAATTCCGAAAGATCAAAAGAGTTTCATGAAAGATGGCCTCTTTCCATCAGAAGCACCGAAGCTCCTCATGGTGGCAATGGTTGAAAATGATGCATTTAATGGTAATATAAAGAAGAATCCTTTCAATTTTAAACACAATCAGTTAAGTGAAATTGCTTTACGTGTAAATGGTGTGAGTCATCCTGGTCCACCCTACAAACCAGATTTTGCTTCGGATCAATTTATGCGCAGTTATGTTGATTTTATGGATGTCTTTGGCTTTTACAATACGGATGACACCAACGGACTGACTATGAAAGAGTTTAAGAGTGGATATACTATTTATGCATTTGATTTGACTGCTGACAGCGATATTAGTGCACCCTATCGTCAAGCGAACGTGCCTCATAATATTCGTTTGGATTTGACGTTCAAAAGAACACTACCTGAGACGATCAATGTATTAATTTATGCAGTCTTCGATTCAAATATTGAAATTACAAAGTATCGTGACGTGATTCTTCAGTATAATCGTTAATGAGTTGGTTGACTGCTGACGATATTAAGACTAAAGTGCAGCGTAATGCAGACGAAGCGACGTTGAAAGCTTTCGATAATGTCTATTCACTCGATACCTTACCACCTGCAGTAAATCACTATCCCATCTTTATTGTGCTAAACACTCATTCACAGAATTTAGGCGGTGAGCATTGGAAAGCGATCTTTATTGGAGAAGACCGACGTGGTGAACTATTTGACTCTCTTGCTCAACCTCCAAATATACCAACACAGCAGTGGTTGAGAAAACATACGCGTCAATATCAGCGAAATGAACGCATACTACAACATCCACTTTCATCAACGTGTGGTGCTTTTGTACTGTACTTCATCTTAAAACGTTTACATGTATCTCGATTTGCATCTGTTATTCAAAACTTTTCATGTAATCCATCCTCTAATGAAAAAATGATTTGTAAGTTCTATCATGATTTGAAATAAAAACATCATGTTGGAAAAATTGTTTTTTATTTTACAATCCGCTGGGTACGTACATACTCAATGAGATAGTCTAGGATCATATTTGCTTGTACATGAGATTTTAGTCCAGTAATGATCACTTTACTATTATGAAAGATTGCCACATGCACAGGTAACCAACAACTAATGAGAGCTGCAGGAAAAAGTTCGGGTTCATAACACAAACTGTAACTGCTGGTACGAATCTTCAAAAATGATAGACTGTCACTCAATTGAGTAGAGATCACCATATTGTCCACAGTCAGATTCGACATCACACACCTCTCCCTCTTCCATATCCGACGTAGTAGTCTTTGTAGCTCTAAGCGCATTGACTGCGCCGATGAATGAGAAAGGGCGCCGAGAATCTGTACAGTCCCATTTGGGAAGAGTTGAAGATTCCGTGAATTGTTCATCTTCACCACTAACATTTGAGGACGGCCCGGGTAATACTTGCTGTTTGGAAGCTGTTGGTGTAATGTTGTGAGATCGATTTTGGTGTAGAGTCTGAAGCGGCGGAGAATGTTGACGATGGTGTAGCGATGGCGCTTCATGATGAAAGAATGAGTAAATTGAGCGATGTACCTTCCTTTTATACTTTTCCCAACTACCTTGATGAAATGTGAAGTTAGTATGAAGTTGGGAATGATAGAGTTGAATTCGCCGATTGTTGACGCGCAACCAGATGCGATTTCCAATACGTGAATGTCTTTTCATATAGAAGTATTTTAAATCCTTCATGATATGATGTAGAGATTGAAAATGGCGATAAGATAAAGCAAACTCTCTTCTCACATTTCCAGTTGAATCTTTGAAATAGACGTTTCGATCATGATCCGTTTCAATACGTTGTAGGGAATCTAATTTCCAACTCATGGTGCGTGATAGTCATGTCTGATTAAGATTTGCATAGTAGGGCGATGAACTCACGACGAATAAATGTCATGATGGAGCGATGTATGTATCTTCTATACTTCTCCCAATTGTATTTGCGAAATGAGAAACAGTTTGCGGAATGAGAATGGTAGATTTGAATTTCATTTCTGTAATGTTGAAGCCAAACTTGATCACCCAAGGAGATGAATCTTAATGTTTCAAAATATTCCAAATCCCTCATGATATCATTGAGGTTGACAAATTGTCGCCATGTTAATGTAATTCCTCTTGATGTATGACCATGAGAATTTTTGAAATGTACGTTTCCATCACGATCAACTCTGATATATTGTAGAGAGTCCAAAATCCAAGTCTTCATGATGTTATGCAAAGTTGCAGATTAGCAATATAAAAATGTCGTTTTATCATATTTTGCTTAGCAATGCGGCTACAAAGAGATTTACTAGTAATCGAGCCGCACTCTTTTCTACTCCCATTGATCATGCACAACAGCTAAATGGGAATTGGGAAGTGGGTGTCACTCAACTTGTTTATAGCAACTGTGTCTATACTTTTGATCATGAGGTGATGACTATTAATATGAGACGTACAGCTGCTTACCAATGTGAAAAGGGCTGCCGAGTATACATTCCACAGTGGCCAAAGAAAGATCTCTTATCATGTAAAAAGTTTATATATGATTTCTTGAATAAAGCGTGTAAACATATTGCCCAATTTACTCCACACAATGATGATTATACTTATATACATCATGTAGTTGAGAAAGATTGGATTGTTGGTTTAAGTCCAAGTTTAAGAAATGATTTAGGTTACCTCGCTAGCGCCTTGACAACCTATGATAATTTTAACGTTAATTACCACATAAGTGCTCATAAACAGTTAATATATCGAGAGGAAGCTTATTATGTAGATCTTATTCCAAAAAATGAGAAGACGTTGGTGAAGAAGATTGTGATTAAGCCAAGAAAGACAAACATGACTCCTGAAACATTATTGAAGAAATTTAATTATCTCCTTCGAGTTGATGGTAAACAAGTGGCAACATTGACTTATATTAAATCATCTAATCATATTGCAATAAGTAAATTAAATGATGATGATCTAGTATTAGTTTGTTCAAAAGATTTTCATCAGTTCTTGCGACATCATTCTGCAGCTGTTCATGGAAAATTTAATATGCAACATTTACCATGTGAAAGGTCAAATCAATTTGATACAGAATGGACCGTATCTTTATACAGAAAGTGTGTAGAGCCTTTCGGTGGTATCTTACATGAAACAAGAGTGTTGATGCCTCGCATCATTACTTCAGTTAAATTGGTTGTAGATTATTTAAATGAAGTGATTAATGACCAACATATTTCATTTTCTGAAAAAGAAGGTACTTTGTCTCTCACTATAAGTGGAAAAGGTATTGAACTAATTATGGATAAAACTCTAATGGACATTTTGGGTTTTGACCAAAATATCTTTAAAAGTGGTACTGTAACCAAAGCTAGCGCAGACATGTCGCTATCGCGTCGTATTAACTATTTTCAGATATATTCCAATATTGGTGAAGATGTACGTGTGGGAGATGTTGAAGCTCCATTGCTAGCAATGATACCATACCAGCCAAAGAGCTGCAGTATTTTATCTGAGCATACTTTCAAGAAAGTGCATTATACAAAGCTGAAATCAAACTACATCCCACAAATTGATATTGCCATTTATGACGATGCTGGTGCGTTAATTCCTTTTCATAAAGATGCTGTGACAAGTATCACACTCCATTTCCGAATGAAGAGTTAATGCAAACGTATGCTAATATATTTTTCCAATGTGAATAATATGGAAAGTGAAAATAAGGACTCGTTTCTAATCTACTTGCCCAGTAATGCTTCTATGAATAAATTTCCCAAAAATAAACCATCAGACTATCGAGTAGAATTAAATCGGCCACTGCATTTAGAAGGTGAATGGGAGGTTGGCGTTTCTAGTATTTGCTATGATAGCAATATTCAGAATGTGAATGATTTGGAAGAAATGATATTGACTCCTCGCACCCATGATGGAATAACGATGAATAATGCATTCCAGTTCCCATACAATTTAACATCAGATGGAAAGTGGAACTATGAATGGATTCAGATAAAATCAGATTCTTATGAGCCATTTGGGAATGAGAAAATTATTAAGGCATTCAACAGTGGTAATACTTCCATCATGAAGAATAAAAATCAGAAAGCTTATGAGTTTACTATCTATCATTGGAGTGGGAGACAGTTCCTCCGCTTTCATTCTTTTACTAAAGGTCTTACGCTGAGGTTGGATAGTGAATTCTATCCGCATCTCGGTTTTGGTCATGGACTACATCTAACGTCAATTGCTACTGCAAATGTTAGAAAAGTTTATTCAAATCGAATCAACAAATTTCATTATAGATTTAAAATATTTGATGAAGATGTTGTAGAATGCGAAGAACGCATCATTTTGAAAAAGCGTGGTGTTCAACCTTTATCACTTATTGAGTTAGTAAAACGATGGAATGAGACTGTGGGTAAGAAGTATGGAGAGAAAATTATGGCGGACAAAAATAAGTTGGTTATTCAGAAATATAATGACAAACTTACAGTTTATTTCTCTCCAACCTTGCGTCATTTTGTAAGACATTATACACCTATTATTGGAAGCGGTGTGGTGTATGCTTCTCATGAATATCACACTAAAGCTGATTCAGTTAATGATGAATGGTGGGTGGACATCTATGGCGATCGCATCAAGAAAATTTACCAGTCTTATGAAGAATCTAAAGTTGCTATCAATATAATGCCGCGTCTATATCATACAGTTGAAAGCTTCATTCATGTAGTAAATCCTTATATACAACAGAAGTTGAAGCATGTGATGAAAAGTAAATATGATGTAAAGACACACCACATTTCGTTTTCAATTGAAAATCAACGCGTTGTTCTGAAACTGGGTGATGACATTCAATGTCAATTGAGTAAAAATTTGAAAAAACTCTTTGGTTTTTCAATGCTACAAACTGTGTTTAATGCTGCGCATACGATTGGTATAGAAACACCAATGACACTTGATAAACATGAACAGCACCTTTACATTCAAAGTGATTTGATTCTACCTATTTCTGTTGGCGAGAAAAAAGAATACATTTTACGTGATTTCATTCATGATAAAGACGCTTCATATGGAATAGTCGAGAAGATGTTTGAATCTATTTTCTATCATCCCGTCGTCAAACAAACTATACCCTCTATTGCTATCAAAATTACCAATGGTTTACAAGAGTGCATCCATGTGAAAGATACTAAATCCCTCATAACGTTAGTGTTTCGGAAAACAAAGTGAAGTCATTGTGATATGTTTATTGAAATAAAAATATGTATATGAAAAAGTCTTTTCACAGATATAGGGGGAATGGGCTGACTGTAGGCATATATTCACAAGGAAGAAACGATCTCATGTGATACATAAAACAACCATGTATATCTATAGAAAGCAACATCAAAATACTGAGTTAAAGTTGATTATGTCAATACATCTCCTGAATGTGGTAGCGTGAGTTTTATTCTTTTGGGTGGAGGTATGTTTGTATCAGGATGTCCATGTGGAAGAGATGTGTTATGTCCTATCCAACACCTCTTATCCTCCCATGCTGAAAGCGCTCGTTTCTTAAATGTGTACGTTTTTACAGTATGAATTTGTGATTTTAAGATTGTCATATTGACAAACGTTATATTTTTATTTTTATAGGCCTTCTTATAGGACCGATGTTTCATTTTTTGGACAATTGATTTTGATATTCCTTTAGCACGCTTAATACTATCTGCACATTCTTTTAATTTCATGGAATACATTTTAGGGCGGAGGAGAATCATTTCATCTATTTCCTTTCCTGCTGTTTCATCCTTAAAGCAACCAAGTTTGGCTTTATTCTGTATGGAATAGAGTGGATGAGTGGGATTGTAGTTAGATGTGTCGAAATATTTTTCTAATGACTTACCTACTTCATTAAAATTTAAATCTTTTTGAGTGGTAATACCTAAGAAGAAACTATCTGTATCACCACCCAACAAACGAACCTCTTTTACGAGAGGACATGGTTTTAGTATTTTATAAAAGAGTTGGTACATTTCAAGCTTAGAGTAATCTAGTACAGCTTGGCCAATATAGATGGGCTTACACAACTCAACTTCTGATTTAATCATTTTAACACCTACAAGATCCTGATCGATGATGTCTCTATCAATGAAAAGAGGTGATGAGGTCAATTTGTGATATTTTTGTTCATCAACGACTAGTTTGTAATTCATACGTTTTCTAACATCCTCCATGGTCTTTCCGAATAGACTGTTATTCTTATATTTATAAAAATCCTTTTCAAAATTATTTTGGGCGAGTGCACGTTTTTGACTGTTACTATCTATGTAGGGTTTGAGGAAGGCTTTCTGTCTAAATTTGATAATGCGGTGAACTGACTTTAGAAGCATGCCCATTTCTAAATAGAATTTTAATATGCAGAAGTGTACGAGATAATTTTTCTTATCATATTGGGTGAGTAAAAGTTTGCGGCATGGTTTGTACCTTGGCTGTCCACACTCTATTAAGTTATTATGAAATTGTGACATGAATGGTGAAAACATATCTTCAGTCACTTCACCAGATTCAGGTGCGAGTGGGAAATCAGCAGTTTTATTTTTAATGCTATTTGGATAAATCAAATCCACTTCAAAATAATATCCCCAATCACCTTCATCTGGAATCTTCAGTATGTTTGAAGGGTTGGAGTAATACACAAGCTCATCTTGATTTAACCAACTAAACTCGGAATGAGGTAGTGGTTTAGACAGTGAACTGCCATATAAATTATTTTGGTCGTAGTACTTTAGGTGGATATGATCATTACCTACTGTTTCAGATTTTATGTGATGTTTATTCACAAATGTGAGACCACCGCGTATTCCGCGCTCAAATATGTTATACATCTCGGGGTCTTGTAAGAGATGAATGGTCTCACCAGTCATTTTAAAGGCTGATTTAAAGGACATGGCTGGTAGACTGACAAAGTGGACAGGATCTAATTTGTCTTCTTCTAATGCCACTCGTCGAAATTCCTGAAAGACATCAGCCAGCAAAATGACATCTAATTCTAAGTAAGCGATCATATAATCGCCAAACGTTTTACAATCAAATTTTGTCCATGCCTCTTGAGCATGTTCATAGTCCTCTACTGGACAATCTTCACCCGTCAAATCGTTTTTGAATTTGTCAATGGAAGGAAGGGTTGTTTCATTTAGTTTAGACATTGAGCTAAAATACGCATAAGGAAAGACTCCTTTGCGAGTGATCATGTCATCTGTTAAGTTTGGATAGTGTTTCTTCAAAGTTTGACTATGGGGAAGAAACTTGAGATTTCGAACGAGAGAAGCTAGTGACGCTGACATGAATTGAAATGAATCTAAAAATTTTATTTCGAAGAAGACTATCTTATTTTCTTTAGTTTTATCTACTGGTACTTTTGCTGTCATTGCCATGAATTTTTCTCTCGTTTGTGCTATTACATTGAACTGCCACGATTTCATCTGGCTCAACCCTCCTTTTATGAGCATATGACTGTCATAGCCCTTAAAGTTATGAAAAATGACGGGTAGTACACGACGTCTCAACCTAAGTGAAAAGTTACATTTGGAGCAGAGTGCGTTTCTAAATATACCAGTGATGTGATCATGATCACGCACTTTCTTAATTTTATCGTCATCAAACGTTTTATGACATTTAGGACAGGATGTGCAACTTTCAAATTTTTGTTTGTCTTCATCTGACATATGTAGTGACTTACGCTGCAATTGGGAATCATATGATTGTTGAAATTTAGCAGCTTTATCGAGAAATTCTAGAAATTTTGAAATGCAATCTTCACCTTGCCAAGTATGCATTTTGTTTTGTCTATTCCTAAAGTGGTCATGCCATACTTCATAGCAGGATATGGCTGCTGGCTTGTGGATGTTATCATCGATATAGCATTCGATGTCTGCGTAAATGACACGCAGGGGACTTAATTCGTCACCATTATCCCTATGTGAAAAGATTTTATCTTTGGGCATGCGTTCCATTTGTAATTTACCTCGCTTACACCATTCGTAATGAGTTTCAAATTTAGTTTTCCTCCTAAAGTGGCGAATACATCTGTCGCAGTAATATAACTCTCTACTAGAGTTTTCTAAGTGGTGGTATAAGCGAGAGATTTTGGGAATACCGCAGTAGTGCCATTCCTCACTATCATCCTGTTTTACTAATAACAGGTTTACTGTACGTTCATAACAACTCGAACGCGAATTATAGCGGGCACCCTTCAACCCCTTCTCCCACACGTGAACGACAATTTTAATCTTATTATGTTTTTCGAACGTTTCTACATCTTTGATTTTCATGTTGTTACTATCACAACCTTCAAAGTCTAGTTCATCCTCCCACTGTCTATAGCTATAGGTATGATTTCGATTCGCGTTGATATCATTATAGTGAAGGATGGATAGGACTGCATATTTGAAACACTGTGATGTACAATCGACATTGATGACAGCTTTCTTATTATACAACGTTTTTGGTAGTTTAAATGTGCCTCGAGCTGCATGACTTTCTAATAGGGAAATTTTGAACATGGCTGAGTCCACACCATCAAAAATGAGAGCGCTGTCGCGCTGATTGAATTTATCTACATTTGATTTTAAACATTGAATGTGAAAATTTAGCCAAGACTCGCAGTCTACAACTTCGGTTGCGGAAGAGGAAGGAACATGAAACTGTATTCTCTCCGTCACTTGACCCGTTTGAAAATCTATCTTAATATATTTTAGTTTAAGGTAGATGAGCGCCTTCATTCTAAAATTGTCTAAATTATTGAAGAGCGCTTCGATAATGTTAGAATTTTGAAGGAGCCACTCAGGAAAATCTACTATTTGAGTATTGGACTCCATGCAGTAGTCGCGTACTAAATTATTATGTGAAACATTAATGAGGGAGATGGTAGAGGTACCGTTGGTGTAGTGATCATTTGCATGCGTGTGTTGAAGTCTGTGCGAAGATCGTTGAAAGTGACTATCAAAAGAAAGAGGGCACAAATCGCAAGGAAAGGAGATGTCATCGTCAGAATCAACTTCACCTCCGGAGATTGATGCCGCTTTGCGTTGACACACACGTTGTTTGATGTGTCGAAGGAGACTGTGCTTCCTTGTAAACATATGTCCGCAGTCGGCACATTCCCACTCGTTGCCTTGCCGCGAGAGTCCTGAGCTGGAACTCACATCACCTGAAAGAGAAATCATTCTTTCATCTCTGTTCAAGTCTCAGTGTAGTGTTACAACCTACCTTGACTCAATAACTCTAAACTTTCCTCGAGAAGGGAGGGCGTTGGTGATGAAGTTGATGCCTGAAATTGAGGAAGATGCTATTAACCACACGTTTGAGGGAGATGAGAGAGGAAATCTTCAACTTACCATTTCAATGAAATCAAGTTTAAGGTTGATGCTTCAAAAAGATAGAGACTTCACTCAATTAATACGTCTCAAATTTGGAATTCACTTGTACACCTCAAATAATAGCAGAATTCGCTAGAGAACACTTCACTTATACGTCTCAAAGACAGAGTGAAATGACACGGATGTCACTTTGCTTATATACTTTCATCCTCTTTATTCATTGGATGTTCATTCTGATTGGCTGCTTGTGTATACTTAAGAATAGGAAAAATGTTAAAGTTATCATTATTCAAAGTCAGCATTTCAAAGACAACATGACAAGTCCTCCAACAACACCAAATACCGCATTGGAGTTCTCCTCTCCATATACATCAGCAAAGGTGCTCGTTACACCAAATGCACCAAGAAAGGCGAAGGTGGAGAAGACATACAATCTCGACAATATACGAAAGTTATCATTATCGGAGGAGGATGAAGAGGAGTTGCCCGACCTAACAGGCATACGGTGGAAATATTTACAATATGATGCCGAAGGGGTGATGGAGATGACCAGCAAGTCGCACTTGCATCAAATATGGGAGTGGTACACCCCTAACTCCCAACCGCGAACCGTGGCGGAGTGGGCGTACATTGAGAAAGTGAGGGACGCTGCAGAAGAACGTTTAAAGCAGCTCAACTGTTTTTGTAATCTATGTGAAGCCAGACTCTGGGACGATATTGACGATGAAGACCTTTTGAAATACATGCCATAATAAATGTTTATTTCGTATTATCTTTGCTTTCATACTGACTTACTTGAATGGGGTTTTAGTGAATAATTTAACCATGTATACTTTTTCATTTGGAAATAGTAGCACGCTTAGTCTAACTTGTAAATCTAAAAACATTTCATATGGACGATGATGGTAGATAAAATAGTGTCAAATAAATTAAGATAGCTTACACTTCTGATACAGGGATAGCAATCGACTGCGATCCATGTGTAAAGAGCTTGTTAGACTATGGATGGGCTTAAGTGGATGATTTAACCATGTATACTTTTTCATTTGGAAATAGTAGCACGCTTAGTCTAACTTGTAAATCTTATGACACTTCATATGGCTGATGATGATAGATGAAATAGTGTTAGATAAAATTAAGATAGCTTACATGATACAGGGATAGCAATCGACTGCGATCCATGTGTAAAGAGCTTGTTAGACTACGGAAGAGAGAAGTGTGTTATGTTGCGTGTGGCGCGTGAGTGTCCTCCCATTTCATTCCATTCATCAATTCGTCTCATTGATAGAGACAGGTAGAACTCATGGTTCTCATAACGTATGCAATGGAAAGTTTTAGGCAACCTTCGACAGTTGGCTAAATGTCGCCCTGGCGCGAATGCATACTACGTTGAGACAGAGGCAATCACTTGCAAACATGACGCAGAGAGGTTTAACAAGATTGACCATTGCCGAATGTCCCTTGCGGTATACATAGCTACGGGTTTCACCGCCGCCCTTTACAGGAACGCCCGTCGAAAGGAAGTATTACACCGAACTTCATTTGCAACGTTCAAGTTGACTGATAGCAGATTCAACTTAATGATAGTATTCGCCAGTCCGAAGACTGCCCAGGGCAAACCGCGTGGAGGTTCTATCATGTCTTGCCCCTAGGTGGCCCTTAAGAGAGCCGATGGTTCGTTCTCGGGAGTAAATTGATGGGGTGGTGAAGGCAGGCAAAGATCTGCAATGAAAATGATATGTATTAGAATAGGATATACTATCTTATTTACTTTTTCACTTACCAAGTTAGTCATCCTTAGGCAGTCTCGCGGGCTTCCTGATTGAAAATTTGTGGAGATGCCCGCGCATTCTTAGTGTAGCGTGGAGGCATTTCTTGCTCGGATGTCCATGATAGCAAATAATTGATTCGTCCAGGCTTTTATTGACGAGGACTTCGCCGGCCAGATGGTTATCCCGAATAGGGATGTGGAACTCAAACAAACGATCCTCATTCACACGTTCCCACTCATCCCTCATGCGCTCCAACTTCTCACACGCCTGCCTCTCATCACCCCGCCGAGCCACAGTCCTCTCCAACTCAACATTCCTCGCTCTCAACACACTCATCTCCTTCATCATCTCCTCAAACTTCGCTTCTGCCTCTCCCATTCTCCTCTCCGCAGCACTCGCCCTCTTCTCACACTCATCATTCTTGTCTTCCAACACTCGCACATTCTCCTTCAACTCTTTCACAACACGCCTCATACGGATATTCTCATCTGCCACCTCCTTACATTTCACCTCCTTCATTTTCAGCTCACTCAACTCACTCAACGTTCTCTCATTCACCTTCCTCAAACTTTCATAGCGATCTACCAACAAAGCATGTGCCGCTTGCTGCGACACATGCTTCTTTTCCATGTCCTCATCCCACCGCGCCGACTGCTTCCGTACCCCACCACCCTTCACTATTGGGGAAGATGAGCTCTTCGGGGGGTCGCTAATAACAATATTGGATACCTCCGATGACGAAGAGCTCAACTTCCTCACACACTTCCTCACTCGCTCCCTATCCAAATCCACATCATCCTCATCATCACTCTCTAACACTCTCTTCCGCCACTTGTCAGCCTTCAAACCGGCCACAGCATTCTCTACCTCATTCTCCACAGCATTCCCACTAGCATTCTCCACAGCATTCCCACTAGCATTCTCAACAACATTCCCACTAGCATTCTCAACAACATTCTCAACAACATTCGCAACATTCGCCAACATTCGCTCCCTCTCTTCCACAATCAACTGCGTAAACCTCAAATCAGTCACCAACCCTCCTACACACTCACCATGCCTCCGATAAAACTCGGCCTCCTGCCCAACAACCAACAGCACCCTGCACTTCACACAGGCAACCCTATTCAGGATAACCATGTGGTCGGCCCCTGCCTTCCTTATGTGGTCCCTGAGACCGTCTCGGCGGTTGATTCGTCCACAAGAGCACATTTTGATGTGGAATTTTTTGTTTCTATCGTTATTGACCATTTTTGTTGTTACTGAGATTTCTCGTTAACTGTAAGATAATGAAATTAGTATAAGTTTTGAATCATGTAGTACAGTCATATTCCTAAAACATTACACTTAGTCAGGAATGATAGATGTGAGTGTAGTGAGTGGCACTCGATCCCGTCGACAGCCCGAAGGCCTTGTACCGATCACTAGGGAAGTGAGAGATCTTCCCCGATACCCGCTCTTTACAGCTAAAGACATCATTGTCACTGCCCCGAAGTGGTAACAGGAACGCCGAGTCAAAGGTAGTGATCAGTAGCTGGGATCTAACCCCTCAAAGCTGCCTTAGTTGAATTTCTGATAGCAGATTTGAATGTAGTATACAGCCTAGAACATAATATCATCATTCAACATTCAACTTAGTCAACATTCAACATAATATCAACACTTAGTGAGGAATGATAGATGTGAGTGTAGTGAGTGGCACTCGATCCCGTCGACAGCCCGAAGGCCTTGTACCGATCACTAGGGAAGTGAGAGATCTTCCCCGATACCCGCTCTTTACAGCTGAAGACATCATTGTCACTGCCCCGAAGTGGTAACAGGAACGCCGAGTCAAAGGTAGTGATCAGTAGCTGGGATCTAACCCCTCAAAGCTGCCTTAGACTTAGTTAAATTTCAAATCTGATAGCATATTTGAACTCAGGATACTTGAAAACCTTAGTCTATATGTTAAAACTTTGAAAAAAGTGAAAATTAAGAATTTTTAAAAAATTCCGCATTTTACTACTCATACTACTTTTAAAAAATTTTATCAGTAGTAAAGACACTATCAAACTCTATCATACAAACTTTGAAGTAGCAAGATAGCTTGCCTACTTCAAAAGATAGAGTCCTTTGCACCCGATATCGGGAGCTCAGAGCGACGACCGTCGCTTACCTCGTCTTTCGATGAAGTGATCAGACTTGCGTTGTCGGGGGTTTATATATGCTCGGAAGAAAACTTAAAATGGCTCTATCTCCGAAAGTATTCATCGTAGCGACATGCGGTTTGTTGCAAACGATTTGTCTCATCATTCTTTACAATATGACACCTCAACCATTCTCATATGACCACGGGAAGTTGGTCCGTCAGCACATGTGCATGTAACATGCCACAAGTGAAAAAATTCCTAAGTGTGGGAGCTCCAGTGTGGTGAAAATTTTGAAAAATTTAAAACTTCCGAATTTTGACCTGGGACCTTTACCAAAGTTTGTTTCAAGAAATTTTGTCCGAACGAGGGGGGGGGGGGGACGTCAGCGAAATTTGATGAAAAATGTTTTGGTGACGGTCCCAGGTCGAAATTCCACACTTTGGAAAATTTTCAAAATTTTACCCATACAAAGTCACTCTGACACTTAGGATTTTTTCAGGTAAGCGAGCTCCGACCTAAAATCTTGTAACCGCTCTAACTTTTGAACGAAGACAGATAGGAACAAGCCGATTGTTTCACTGAATTTGTCTCACTCTTAGCTTTCAAACGAGCTATCGCACGACAAAATCCGTCCACTAGAAGCCAAAATCGAAGCAAGCTGTCCAGAGGGGGGGGGGGGAGGTCAGTGAAATTTGATGAAAAATGTTTTGGTGACGGTCCCAGGTCGAAATTCCACACTTTGGAAAATTTTCAAAATTTTACCCATACAAAGTCACTCTGACACTTAGGATTTTTTCAGGTAAGCGAGCTCCGACCTAAAATCTTGTAACCGCTCTAACTTTTGAACGAAGACAGATAGGAACAAGCCGATTGTTTCACTGAATTTGTCTCACTCTTAGCTTTCAAACGAGCTATCGCACGACAAAATCCGTCCACTAGAAGCCAAAATCGAAGCAAGCTGTCCAGAGGGGGGGGGGAGGTCAGTGAAATTTGATGAAAAATGTTTTGGTGACGGTCCCAGGTCGAAATTCCACACTTTGGAAAATTTTCAAATTTTTACCCATACAAAGTCACTCTGACACTTAGGATTTTTTCAGGTGAGCGAGCTCCGACCTAAAATCTTGTAACCGCTCTAACTTTTGAACGAAGACAGATAGGAACAAGCCGATTGTTTCACTGAATTTGTCTCACTCTTAGCTTTCAAACGAGCTATCGCACGACAAAATCCGTCCACTAGAAGCCAAAATCGAAGCAAGCTGTCCAGAGGGGGGGGGGGAGGTCAGTGAAATTTGATGAAAAATGTTTTGGTGACGGTCCCAGGTCGAAATTCCACACTTTGGAAAATTTTCAAATTTTTACCCATACAAAGTCACTCTGACACTTAGGATTTTTTCAGGTGAGCGAGCTCCGACCTAAAATCTTGTAACCGCTCTAACTTTTGAACGAAGACAGATAGGAACAAGCCGATTGTTTCACTGAATTTGTCTCACTCTTAGCTTTCAAACGAGCTATCGCACGACAAAATCCGTCCACTAGAAGCCAAAATCGAAGCAAGCTGTCCAGAGGGGGGGGGGGAGGTCAGTGAAATTTGATGAAAAATGTTTTGGTGACGGTCTCAGGTCGAAATTCCACACTTTGAAAAATTTTCAAATTTTTACCCATACAAAGTCACTCTGACACTTAGGATTTTTCAGGTGAGCGAGCTCCGACCTAAAATCTTGTAACCGCTCTAACTTGTGAACGGCTGGTCCGATTGACTCGCAACAAAAAATGTTGTCGAGCAGTTTTTTCTCCTCTTTCAAACGAGTAGCTGTAAGACAAAATCCGTCCACTAGAACCAAAGTTAGAAGATTGTTGTCGGGGGGGGGGGGGTCAGCGAAATTTGATGAAAAATGTTTTGGTGACGGTCCCAGGTCGAAATTCCACACTTTGGAAAATTTTCAAATTTTTACCCATACAAAGTCACTCTGACACTTAGGATTTTTTCAGGTAAGCGAGCTCCGACCTAAAATCTTGTAACCGCTCTAACTTTTGAACGAAGACAGATAGGAACAAGCCGATTGTTTCACTGAATTTGTCTCACTCTTAGCTTTCAAACGAGCTATCGCACGACAAAATCCGTCCACTAGAAGCCAAAATCGAAGCAAGCTGTCCAGAGGGGGGGGGGCGGGGGGGACGTCAGCCGAAAATTTTTTCTCTCCGATTTCGCTGGAAACATCCTTCCTAACCCAAAATTTCACGTAGATTCCGAATCTGGACTCCGTTTTCTCATCCGATGCTTCGTTTGGGCGCTACACACCAAAAACATCACACACTATAGCCTCAAGACTAATCCTGGCGGTCGCCCACGTCAACCTAGACGGTCGCCCACGTCCACCAGGCGGTCGGACCCACGCACCCGAGTCTCACACTCTGTCGTTGCAGAGGGGGGGGGGGACGTCAGCGAACATGTTGTGAACGTGGACCCACCCGGCCGGCACACCACGACAGACCACAACCTCTGTCGTTCCAGAGGGGGGGGGGGGGGACTCAGACACGAAGCACCACGGCGGCCGACCACGACACTCTGCCGTGCCAGAGGGGGGGGGGGACGCAGCCACGACGGCGGCCATCTTGCGCTATCCAGTATTTGTCACTTGCTTACTACTGACCGCTCTGGTTGATAGGGCATGTCATATACTCCCATGTCACATAACCCATGTCACATGTCCCATGTCACATAGCCCATAATCCCATGTCGCTTAGTCACATGACACATAACCCATGTCCCATAATCCCATGTCACATAATACAGAGATGGGACATGTGATAGATGATGAGTCATCATTCGTTGATGTGATTGGTCGATTAGAGTCATTGCGTAATCAACTGTATATATAAATATGTCGTCTACCCCAATCCATTTGAATTCGCCATGTCTTCATCACCCATGTCCGTGCCATGCAAGAACGTACCATTAGCACCAAGAAAGAAGACGAGAATGGAGAGAGCAGCATTGACAGCAGAAGCGGGCGCATGTCCGAAGGTGCCTAGTGCACCGAAGAAGGTGATCCCACTGAAGTTCCCGGCAGAAGACGGTGAGGCCACCAGGCCAATAAGTTACACTCCTGAGTGTCCCAATGCTCCATTGAAAAGAGAGCGCCCTATACCAATGTGCTCTCTGAGCAATGTTCGGAAACTGAAATTTGATTGATAAATATATTTATTCAAAACTCATGTTGTATTTTATATGTTTACATGAAAAAGGACAGGATGTATCATAATCATTTATTACAGTTTCTTCTTTTTACATTAGTTAAATAGTCAAGGCGCTTTATTGCTTCGTCTCTCACTATGTGTATATAGTCCCATTCGTAAATGTTCCTTGGTTGCGATGATGGAGTATACCACTTTATGATCTGCTCCAATTCTTTCACATCAGTAACTGTTTTCACGTAATTTGCATCATATTGCAAATATTTGGCTCTGACATATTTTGTCAGAATACTTTCATCAAAAACTGCATTGACACACTCTACTATTTGATCCAAATTCTCCATGTATGAGATTTCGAGAAAGAGAAAAAGAGAGAGAGAGATGTAAATGCAAAGGTTATGTTGCAATGAAATGATTTGCTCACCTGTTTTATATCCGCTCAAGACAATGAAAATTGATTTATTGATAAAAAGCATTGTTTTATATCAGCCAATGAGAGTGATTCTCCTCGATATATAAGTTAACAACCCTTCTTATGACTTGTAACCTGCACTGACACATGAAAAGATGTTTTGCATAGTGCATCGCTGCTCGCTTTGTAATAAAACACACAAAGGGTTCAAACGATCGTCATCTTGTCAGTATAACCTGTGTCCATCCTGTTTCTCTGAAATGTACATGTGTCAGAAAATGCAATACGAACGTGAAAATATGATGCATTGACCATATTATGCAATCTGTCGAAAAATTGCAATCAGAAAATTGAATCAAATCAATTTCTATGTTATCATATGAAGAGACGCTGAAATAAGCACATGTTGAATTTGTTTATTTGATTGAAATATAGTATATTTTAATAACATGCATTTTTTTATTGTATGGTAACTCAGGGAAACGAGATCAATCAGAATGTGAAAATCCTCACAGCATAGTTGTACTTGAATTAATACCTTTAAGCATAACTTTAGCAATAGTCGAAAGTTAATGCGATGTCGATGCATGATCACTTTCACATATTTTTAGCCAGTAATACAAATCCCGTTATCTTTCCGCGAAATACAGCATCACAATTTAGCACTCTATATAGTAATGACATTCAACTTCCTGGAAAGTGGGAGGTCGCAGTAAAAAGCATTACTTGGCCGAATGACATCTATACATTTGATGGAACCGAGGAATTGACTGTTTGCGAAACAGCGAAGTTTCAGAGAGGTATTTTATCAAGAAGTGATGAATACTATGATTTAACGCCATATACCTTAAATCTGAGATCAACTAGTAAAGATGGAAATGAAGTTACCATAGCAGAACTGATTGCGGCTTTCAATGACACAGAAATTGCAAGGAAGGGAATTGTAAAATTGAGCTACAAAAAAGAAACCAAAGAATTCATGATTCAGGTATTCGAAGACGGCGTGGTTATCGGATTGAGTGGAACCGATGAGAAGATACATGCGCATCATTGATGAATGGCATACAACATTTACTAAGGGAAAATACACGGGAAGTCCACCGTCTGATCAGATGAAATTAACCAAAGTAGAAAATCAAATATGGGTTTTTCCACTATTTCGTCTTGATTTTCAAGAATTTGAAGTATCCCCAGCAGACGTGGATATGACATTAATGGAAATGATTCAAGGGATAAATGAGTGCCTTAGTTCTCTGCCTCATTTGGGGTTCAGTATTTTTACTACAGTTGAACGAGATAAAAACAAAATAGAGCTTAAACCAAAACCAGACCCAATGATCTCAACCACGGGCAACATTGTAGCATTGATGATTCTCTGAATCATAAAAGGTTCACATGGGATGCTCCAGGAAGTTACTCGAAATGCAAGTATTTCAAGAAAAAGCCTGTCACCGTTCGGGTTTATCACAGGAAGATAATAAACCATGATCCATGCATTCCTAAACAAGTGAAATCAATCTTTAAATTTCCTCGGAAGATATTTCACAACGCTATGGAACTGCTTCATTTTCTCCAAAGCCTTAATGCACACAAGCATGATTTTGAATTTAATTTCGATTCATATTCGAATAAATTTTCATTGAAAGTTGGCAAGCAAACGTGCATTTCAATGACCAAAGTGATATCCGACATAATGGGAATTCAACCTCGTGAGTATTACAGTGCCGACATTTTCAAAGCTGTATATAGACCTTCTTTGGATCGCTTGATAGATAACATCTATGTATATAATAATCTTACAGAATACGTATATGTTGGAAACATCAAATCGCCGCTCTTGTGCATCACTCCCAGAGACAACAAAAGGGACGGTGGGACCAATACTCATACGTTTGAAAGTCCAGTTTATATGACTCTGACTAGGAACACGTTCAATCACATAGACATCTCACTGAAAGATGATGCTGGTAGTATGATACCGTTTGCAGATGGCAAAACAATTATAACGCTATACTTTCGCAAAGTTGTTTAAGCATTACATCAACATGGAGGAAAAGAAAACTTGAGAATTTCTCATTTATGAAGTATGGCGGAGCAGCATTGTACCTTGCTGACGTTTCGACAGAAACTGGTGAAAGAAAGAGAAAAAAAATTCAAGAATTGTGTTCAAAACCGGTAGAACTTACTGAGTTAGACTGCTGTGATCCATTGGAGGTGCGAATTTGCGCTCATTATATTCCGACAGAGTACGAACATGATTTCGAAAGTGTAGAAGACATCGAAGTAGACAGTGCAAAGTTTTATGAGTTATTTCTTCTTCACGATGAAGGCAAATCTATGTACTTTCAGCGATGTGTGCGTGGACTTTGTAGTCATGATGATCTCTTAGACTGTCGCTCAATCACTCGGTATCATATGTCAAATCTGATACTAATGAAGCATATTCAGAATTGTGAAGAAGACGGAGTCAATTACACTGAACAGAGGAAACTGAATATACCTTCATTCACAGAAATGACTGACTTTGATTACATCTGTTCTCCTTTTATGCATGTTGATGTTAATGACCAAAGTTTTTAGGCGAATGAGTGTTCTCTGCTTTTATAAAAGTGTCACTCATTATGACCGCTAGACGGAAATCTCGTGTGAAGAGACAGACGAAGAAGGTCATCTCAACAAGAAGGGCTTTCAAACCTAAGCTAATAAATGCACTGAACAAGCTACAAGGGATATCTGGTAGCAGACGCGTAGAAGAAGTGGTGCGCGCACCGAAAAAATTTATCCATGATATTTCAAACGCTTTAGGTGCCTGTAGAAAATGCAAAGTGAATCTTCCTACAGATTTGATGACGAAGGTAAAAAAGAATGCGAAGGCCCTTCGAAAGTTAAGTAATCCTCGAGTATCGGTCACCACTAAAAAGAAGACTATACAGCAGCATGGCGATGGCTTGATTGAAACAATTGCAAATCTTATACCAACAGTTGGTCACGTCATTTCAAATCTCTTCGGTTTGTAAAAATCGACTCACTGTTATTACGCAATTCTTCTTTAGCCAATCAGCGATTACTATCTATTTAAAACAAAGAATACTATCTATGTGAACAAGTATAAATAGAAGTAAACATGTTTCAAGCGTTCATTTGGACAGCAAAGTGTGTGACTATCGGTGCGATATCTCCTTCATTTTCATTTATCAACTTCTGTAAATTGACATGTCCGTCATTAACATTTTTGATCCTTCGAAACTGGTTTTTGGAAAGCCTCATAAAATAAAGGGAACACATGCAACATACCAATTCCAGTCGTTTACTTATGAGAATCAGCCGTGTTTGCTGTTAAGTAAAGTGTTTCAGTCTCAAGGACTGACAAAGTCTATGTACAATGACCAAGTGCGAATGGCAATTCCAGTTTCAAGCATAACGGCATTAACTGTTATTGATGAAATGGCTAAGAAATCTTTGACTTTTCCTGAGGATGCACCGTCATCGTGGAAAGAGCGATTTGATAATGGAGAGGCATACAAGTCTATCTTAAACGAAAGATTATACCTGAAACCCACACGGAATCTTCTGGTTTTTGATACAGAAAACAAACCATTCGATGGTTCCTTAAATGATGGCATGTACTCAGTTATAGTACATGTTACTGGTATTTACATTGGAAGTCATGGATCGACAGATAAGAATACATCATTGCAAGTGAGAGTTAAGCAAATTCAGTATGAACCACAATCTCATGCGAGTCTATTTGCAAAGCCATCACAGTCAGTAAAAAATCTACTGCTGGTACCGGAGAAGTTTCGTTTAAACCATTAATTAAGAGACGGAAAGTTGGCAGCAATGAATCTATTGGTCTTGTCACAGAGAACAATTTTGATAAAGTTGATGAGAACTTTATCAATAAATGTGATTCTTCTCAATTCTTGTGGAAATATTACCTGCACATGCAACGAAACAAAGCAAATGGGAGCTTCGACTTAACAAGTAGTGACCTACTAGAGTGCACGGAGCAAAGACTTAAGACTTTACTGGGTGTTAATTGGCTAATTCATTTGAGGAACACACAATAATTGCGCTATCATGTAACTTGTGCAACTGAAAATAAAAATCCATTTTTGCTCAACATGTTTTTTTTTTAAGTAATCGATTGGGTTTATGCAGAGATAAAAGAATAGAAATATCCTTTAAAATTAGACATGGATTTGCGTCTGTTCAATGATAGAACAATGATAGTTGCTGGTCCATGTCAGTCAGGAAAGACAACCTTTCTATTAAAGCTGATTGATCTCAAACATGAAATCTTTAGAAAACCGATACAAAGAGTGGTGTGGGCATATGGTCAATTTCAATCGCATTTTCATAATTCTTTGAAAAACAGAGGGATTAAAGTGCATGCTGGAATTCCGTCAATTAGTGATTTAAGACCTTATGATTTATTGATTATGGATGATCTCCTTGGTGCATCAGAAACTAATGCAGAAGTCACAAAAATGTTCACTCAAACAGCACATCACTTACCATGCTTTGTGATTTTTGTTTCACAAAACATATTTCCTCGTGGAAAAAAAGCAAGAACTCGATCTCTTAATACACACTATTTCACACTATTCAAAAATCCCAGGGACAAGAGTCAGGTAGAAATTCTAGCTCGACAAATGTACCCTAAAAAGTCAGCAACAGTTACTGAAATATATGAGGATGCAACGAAGGTGCCTCATGGTTATCTCTTCCTTGATTTAACTCAGGAATGTCCAGAGGAATATAGGCTTCGAGCAAGCATTACCGATATTCCGGTTATCATATATAAATTTTAAAGCAATAGTTTCATTGGCTTGAAGATACTGATCATGTCTCGGTTTCAAAAAATGGTAGCGATTCCACAAGAGGAATATAATCAATTAGTAAGAGACAAGCAAATAGCAACAGAAGTGGAGGATCCGTTAAAGCATAAATTTAGAAATATCGTTCATGATCAAGAACTGAAGGATAAGACAATTTCTGATGAATATACACGAATGATTCATCATGGAGCTGCCTTGGAAAAATTGAAGGCGTTAAAGCATGAAATGCGTAGTAATTTGGTGATAGGTACACCAAAGCAATACCGGGGACGTGTAAATATGCTTTATACGCTAGTTCAATCATCCATGCAATTCAACAAAAAAGGTGAATTGCTTGATAGTAGTGGTCAACCAATATCTGGTAGTCACATCAGTGATCTTCTTCAATATGCGGTTCGGGATAAGCGACGTAATTTTGAACCCATTGGGTGGAGAGAATTTGTAAAGTTATTACAGGAAGTAAATGTCCCAATGAGTCCATTGAACAAAGAAACTGTCGAAGAAATAATGCATTTTAAGCAACTATCTACTACCACTGCTCCGAAAGACATCAAAACTAAGAAGTCTGCCGCTAGCTCGCCAAGTGGTTCTCCTGCTATAGCTTCATATATTGAAAGTCACAAACGATCTCCTTCTAGATCCCCATCTTCCGGGACTAGGAGAGTCAGAAGATCTCGCATTGATTCGAAAAGATATCCTAGAAGTTCTTATATACGATATTAATGTGGAAGACGTGTTTTGGTGGGTGTTCAGAATCTCCTGATCTCACGGTAGATGTAGATTGTGTTAGCACCTGCTGTGCTTCGAGTCATGATTCCACAAAGCAACCTCCGAGAGATATATTACGATCTCCGTCATCCTGCCAGCCTCGGGTCAATAGATGCTCTCTCTGCTGCTGCTGGAATCGGAAAGAAAGAAGCGAAAAGTTCCTAAAAGCTCAGCCGACGTACACACTACATAGAGACGCAAGAGTTACACGTTATAAAACGCGAAAATACAGAGTAAGCAACATAGATTCTCAGTGGCAGGCTGACTTAATGGACATGCAAGTTATTGCAAAATACAATAATGGATATCGCTATGCTCTCATCGTTATAGATATTTTATCAAGATATGGATGGGTCAGACTTTTTGAAGTCGAAACAGGGGGCTGAAGTAGCTGAAGCCTTTCGAGGCATATTCAACGAAGGTCGAATACCAGCTCGAATGCAATGTGACATGGGCACAGAATTTTTTTAATCGTTCAGTGAAATCCTTATTTCATGCATCACATGTGGAACTATTCAACATCAAAAGTGCATACAAAGCTGCTATTGTAGAGCGTTGGAACCGCACTCTGAAAACAAAACTATGGAAGTATTTTACAGCATGCAATACATATCGTTGGATCGATGTAATTCAGGATGTGGTGTTTGCTTACAACCAGAAAAAGCATAGAACGATAAACAGAGCACCTGCGAGTGTGACAAAAAACAATGCAATGGTTGTTTGGGCTCATTTGTACGTGAAGTCCGATTCTTCCGATAGAGTAAATGATGTTCATGTCAACGATGTTGTACGCATTTCCAAAGTAAAAACAATTTTTGAAAAAGGGTATCTTCCACGCTGGTCAGAAGAGCTGTTCATTGTCACAGACGTTAATCAAGATTACAACCCGACAACATATAGGATCGAAGATTTATCGGGATCAACCATAGAGGGCAGCTTCTATAGAGAAGAACTTCAACCGGTCATAATTCCTGATAACACATTCATAATCGAAAAGATATTAAAAACAAGAAGGAGGAATTCTCAAAAGTGGTATTTTGTCAAGTGGCTGGGATATCCAAATGAAGCAAATTCATGGGTTCATGAAAGTGATATGAAGAGTTTGACTACACGATTTTAAGCAATGCAATTCCAACAGGGGCTTGTACATATAAAAAATGTCTGGATTTTATTCATCTCCTCAATCATATAGTCCCTATTTTACCGGATCAAGACGGCAATATGGGGGTGGAATCTTTGGATCACTCGCAAGAGCATTATTACCAAAAGTGAAGGATTTTGGCAAAGCTGCAGCCAAAAAGAGCTTTTAGTACGGCTGTGAATGTTGCGAACGATGTTATTAGTGGACAAAGTGTGGGAGATAGTCTCAGATCAAGAGGAGGGGACTTTGTAAAGCAGACAGTTAGTGATGGTTTGTCACGCATTTCCAATGGAAGAACATCCAAAAAACGGTCTCAAATGTTATTGGGAACACCCACTTCAACACCATCTAAAAGGCTGCGACAGGGTTTTAGGCAAGGAAGAAAAAAGAAGAAAAATAATGCACGTGCAAGGGTTCTATTTTAATCATGGAATGTGCAAATTCGGGTCTCCTGATATTCGACCGACCACTAATTCAGACAGATGTCAGATCGTCGAATGATGTAAGATATTACCCCATTTCCAGTATCAGTGCTGGGCAACCGATTGAATTTTTTGTTCCCGGGAGTGTGGAGGAATACATTGAATGTGATCACATTTTTCTAGAAATTGCTGTACAGATTACCAAAAAGGATGGCTCAGTCCTTGATGTGTCAAAAGACAAATGTGGCTTTGTGAATTTGCCAATTTCGTCTATATTCTCAGATGTAGCGTTGACCATACAAGAAAAGCAGATTGAGGGCGGCGACGGCATGTATCCCTATAAGTGTTATTATCCTACTTTAATGCAATTTACCCCACAAGCGCAAATCACTCATATGAAAGCTATGGGATGGATTAAAGATGAAGCAGAAAAGATGGATGATGACTCTAACAAGGGCTTTATTAAGAGAATGGCTTGGACAGATAAATCACAGCAAAAAACCTGTATTGGACCTGTATCATGTGATTTCTTCAAACAGTCCAAATATCTTTTATCACAAACCGATATACGCATAAAATTTCGACTAGCCGAACCGGAGTTTGCAATGCTATGCTTTGAGCAGGGGATTATAAGTTAGACATAATTAGCGCAGTATTGCATGTCCGACGCATCACTGTATCACCCAATGTCATAAATGAACATTCACTGGGTCTTAAAGAACGCAATGCCTATTACCCTGTTCTTCACACTGAGATGACAAATTTTACGATCCCAAAGGGACAGTCGAACTTCACTAAAGACGGACTTTATCCCAAGAAAGCTCCTGAATTTATGATGATTGCTTTAGTTGAAAACGAAGCTTTCAACGGAAACAAGGTTAAAAATCCATTCAATTTTCAACATGTCAATCTTTCTCAAATAGGTCTTTTCTCGAATGGCATCTCAATTCCTGGACAACCTGTCACCCCAAATTTTGCACAAAAGTCTTATGAGGAGGCATACTATCGCCTGATGGATGCATATCACTTCTTCAATACTGATGATTCAAATTGATTGACTGATAAGGAATTTGGTTCCGGATTCACTATTTATGCTTTCAACCTTACACCTGACAAATCTTTGCTAAAGCATTGTCTACACCCGACCAACTTCACTAACTTGCGAATTGATTTCAAGTTTGATGTCCCTTTGCCAACAACTGTCAAAGTTTTAGTGCATGCTGTATTCAATTCCGGTATTGAGATCACATCTCTGCGTGAAGTTCTTCCTGAATATTTACAATGAGTTCTTTAAGTGACGACGACATAGCGATTACCATCGAGAAATTTGCTCTCCCCTCTACAAAGTATGCCTTTCAGGGAGTATTTCCATTAGATCAACTACCTTAATCAATTCGTCATTATCCTTGCTTTATTGTTAAAAATACACAATCCCATAACTTGCCGGGAGAGCACTGGCTGGCGGTATACATTTCTATAGAGAAGCGTGGTGAGCCTTGGCATTGCCAGTGAGCAGTTACTTGAGACGGTGGATGAACTCTCATGCCTTAAAAGGATGGATAAGCAGTCAAAAAGTTCTTCAACATTGGAAGTCAAATTCGTGCGGTGCTTTTGTGATATATTACGTGCTTCATCGTCTAAATGGGAAAGAAATGCCCTTTACCAGGCCTCCCACGCTGACCTAAAAACCTAAAAAAACCTAAATTTTAGTATTTTCAAGGAAAAACCTAAAATTTGACCTAAATTTTTAATGTAAACCTAAAAAAACCTAAAACTTTAATTCGTAACATACATTTTTCAGTGAACGTAAATATTATTTATTTGATATCAACAAATAGAAATCTTTAAATAACTTCGATTTCGATACACAGCATTCACATTATTAAGAGGATTTTACACTTAACATTGAATTAGATTTTAAATCATGTCGAGCTGTGTAATTTGTCTTATTTCCGATATAATTGCATGTTATAATTGTCCAGCTACATTGCAGAGACGGATTTTCAGATATGTTTTTCTTTATTTTCATTTTCACTGTTGTGATGGATAGTTTAATTGAACGAAATGGTGGAAATGAGAATAGCTGTGGTAGCATTTTTTCTATTCCTATGATGATTTCATGCTGTGGCGAAGCAAGCTCCGTATGCCTGATATCATATTGACAAGTCTGACATTTCTCTATGAGCGGATGGTTTTATTTATGCATTAACACTGACACTTTGCTTTAAAAACTATGGGACCTTAGAATTTTTGATATTTGTTCAAGTTGATGCATGTTAATATAACTTTTTCTTGAAACCATTGGTTTTCTTTGTGTCGTTTTGTTGCACTCAAGTACGAATTTAGATTAAATTATTCACTATTTGATTTTGAAGTATTAAGTACAAGTTGAGCATTCAAGAATGCGACCTAAGGTAGAAACATTTTCTGTGTCTGAGGCTTTTGAATATTTTGAATTAGAAAACCCGTTTGTTGACCTAATTGACTATTACAGTTAATTGTCTACGTGTAACTTTGTACTCATGCAATGATCGGCACAGCTTAATTTTGACTGATTTTCTCCAACGATGAAATTTGACTCTTATATTTCAGAAGTAATCGTTTCTGAATCGTTAGATGAAACGTTGATATTATGAACTTTGAATAAATCGTTTTTCGTACCGATTTTTCACCAGCCGATTTATCCGATTTTTTCTGCAAAATTTCGAATTTCCAATTTGCTACTTTTGACGTTAACTGCATAAATTTCAATGGACAAATTGAATAAGATATTCCGAAAGTGGAAAGGATATTTCAAACACAAAGTAAGACGTTCTTGTTACTTCATGTACATCGTGTTATTGTTCGTTTTATATATATGAACATTGTTTTTTCTGTTCATTTTGGAATTTATATGTATATGCCGGTATATTTGAGTTTCATATTTGACGTTTACTGCATAGCTTACAGTATGAATACTTGTCTAGTCTTGAATATGCTCAGCATCATAATTCAATTACCTCATCATACATGTTTCCTCCCCACAAGACTTGCTTCGACTGTTAGTAATGTCGTGATTTGAAATCAAATTTACAACTTAGATCTTAAAGTAAACTTTGCTGTGGATTTTCATAAGTTTCACGTTCATAAGTGGTCAAAGAAATAGTACTGTTCGGGAATCTTTGCAGCACCAGTGATCTGTCCATTGCATGAATACCAGTTTTGGAAAAAGGCTCAATCTCCACTGATCTTAAACTGTATGCAAAATGCAAAGATGTAGGTTTTATGATTTATGATTGTTTTTCCTATGATTTAAGGCATACTGCTAAAAAATGTTGGTAAACATTACCCAGCAAAATACGGTGGTCCAAGGTACCCCACTTTCGAGAAAATTTGATATTTTTATAAATTGATACATCGCCTTTTGATGTGGATTGACATAATGTTAAACGACTTAAAATTACTAAAGTGCGTGTCAGGAACGCCATCTCAGAGAATTTTTGTTTGCGTAACTTGAAAACTTATCTTTTCAGGTACCTCATATTGAATTTATGATTTCACGCTCCGCCACATATCAATTATGTGGCACCCGGTAGACAGACTATTTCCATGATACGATGATTTAAATGCATAAAAACAAATCATTCACATGCTGATACAGTGATTATTTGAATTATCTCTACTTGTCCACCGCATATCAATAGTGTGACACCCTGTAGATATACTATTCGTGCGACTAAAGATGTTTAACAGATCGGCATGAATAGAAAAAGATAGACATCCCGCCATTTAAGCTACTAAACTGAAGTTATAAAGAAAATAAACACAAGCTGATTTGAATGCTTCTTTTCGCAATAAATCTTGGATGAAAGGTTACATTGAAAAAAGGTCATGTTCACTTTCCTTATAAAACACTTTCTCAAATAACTTAAACTGTTCTATAGTATCTCCAAACATCAAGCTACTCAAGTCTTATATTCTTCAGGGTATGTATTATCACCACAAAAAATCAATGTCAAAGTACGAATCTAAATTTTTTGCCTTAGTGAACATTTTACGTGTATTGACCCCTATACATGTGTTTGCAAATTTACGTACGACTCTGCATTTTATTTGAATTTATCAATTTAAAGAAATTGTGTACAATTGTGAAGATAATTATTTTTTGCTTTTCAGAAACAACATGTCGGACCGAAGTCACAGTATTACTTCGTATTGTGTTAACTGGGAAAAGGAATTTCCATTTATCAAGCCATGTAGTGCGGACAAGTATTCTGCGATGTGTACATACTGTTCGAAATCGTTTAAGATCGATAAATCGGGCGCTGCGCAGATAAAATTGCACGAAAAGGTGTAAAACACCAGAAAGCAGTCAGCATATTCCAGAAAAGTGCTGGAAATAAGAGCAATCTCAGTTGGTAATGGGAAAAAGATACTCAACTTACTGCAACTTCTATGTTTTCGCCCGAGTACAAAGTCACCAAAGCAGAGACGTTGATTGCCCTTAAATTTGTTGAATCAAATTACTCAATCGCTAGTGCAACTGAAGACAGTGAGTTGTACAAGGAAAATATTTCCTGATTCACTTATTGCCAAGAACTACCAATATGGGCGAAACAAAGTGAAATATGTTATTCAGCATGGTATTTCTCCGTATGTTTCTGAATGTAAAGTGAATGATTTACAGAACGTTACCATATACCTTCAAATTTGATGAGACCACTACGTCTCAAGTGAAGAAGCAATATGATGCTTACATACAGTACTGGTCGCCCAGTGAAAATAGGATTATTTCAATCTATTGTACTCATTGTTCGTCGGTCATTGTAATAGTGATGATCTAATAGACCATTTTCTTTTAAGTGATAACAAAAATGAAAACAACTCCACAACTTCTCTTACACATTGGGATGGACGGACCTAACGTCAACCAAGCTTTCCAAGGACGACTTCGTCAAGAGCTTGTCGATAAACATCAGACAAGCATAATTGATGTAGGGACATGTACACTCCACAAGGTCCATAACGCATTTCGTAAAGGAATTGAAGAGATGGATTTCGATATTGATGTATTCGTTACTGGAAAAAAAATGTTTCGGCTTTTTTCAAACAGTCTGCCGCTCGTAGAGAGGACTACTTGATGATGCAAACTTTCACAGATCTAGAGCCTCATTTCGCTGTCAAGCATGTAACCTCGAGATGGCTTTCCTTGCGTAAAGCTTGTCTGCGAATTTTGGAACAATATTCAAACTTAAAGCAGTACTTCACTGTTTTTATTCCATTACAAGCTAATTTCAAGAGAGAAGTGAAAAACACCAATCGATATCAGAGGATTGTAAAGGTGAGTTTGAAGTTTTTTAAGAATTTTTCGGTTTTAAGCTACAAATACTTAACATAATTTCAAATTATTGTCAGAATATTATTAATCTTACGCATGCACTCAGTTGAGAGATGAAACTTGATTACTTTATGACTAACATCTTCCAGTTCGTTTCTATTGATCTTGAATAGACTACTGATAGCATGAAATACGATAAAATATTATTATACATGTAGATCTAAAATGTATGATTTGTTCATGGAAGATACAAGTCTTTCCTATTGATAGTTGAACATTTGAAATGTATGCAAATGGGTCTATAGTTAATGGAATTCTCTTGAAGCAATACTGATGTACTGGTAGACCTAGAGAGAGGGAGGGAGAGATGTTTATTGTAATCGAAATTGATAATCAGAATGAAAAATTAATCAGCAGATTAAGAGTTACACAAAGTTTACACACATGTTTAAAAAAAACGATTGGTTTCTGTTCAAACAATTGATACTTGTAATTACGCTTCTCGTAAGATTGCTTAATCTGCGATTTTATGAGTTAAATAATTTGCTCATTTACTTTTTGCAGATATTGAATGATGACTTGTCGCAAGTCTTCCTTAGCTTTTTGGCCTTTGCTGCAAGTGAATTTGAAACTTACGTGAGAGTGCTCCAAACCAATAAGCCAATGATTCATCACTTGTATGACAGGATGGTGTCGCTGGTATACGGAATCGCCAAGAACTTCATGAAAGAATCATGGATCACAAAAACATCTGATGACGGCAGCAGGAAACCCCTCTCGGGAAACGATTTTTCGTCTCTTGATTTTACGACACATCATAAACGTGTCGACAAAATTGATATTGGGACTCGGGCCATGTCTTTCCTGGTACAACTGAGTGTTCCCGCCGAAACGAGAAAGTTGGTACAAGAGCGGTGCTTGAAATTTTATGTGAGAGCTGTTACTCAATTGCAGTCAACGTTGCCGTTGTCGAACAGAATTATAAAATCAGCACAGTTCATCAGCCCTCAAAAAACGACTCCAAAAAGGATCGTTGGTGGGAGTTTCTCGAATTGGCCTCAATATACTGCCTTCTCTGTCCAATGATGTTCAGCAAATTTTCAACGTACCAAGTGGTACCGCAATTGAGGACATTTGCGACATGATCAGATGTCAATGGCAAGGAATTACCAAACTGCAGCAATTCCATCAGAATGGTTCGAGGAGACGGCAGCTGCTGTGAGCTCCTATCAACAGAAGTCGTACTGGAAAAAATCTCGAAAATGACTGGATGTACAATTGACGATGACAATATTTGACTTTGAAAAGCCAATTGATGCGTATTGGCAACTTAACCCTGTTTGATTTGAAAGAAAATGGACGTCCTCCGGTTCCCTCAGTTATCAGCTTCTAATAAAATGTGTTCCTATCAATATCCCATGGGAATGCTGGACCCGAACATGGATTTCCTTGAATAAAGGCTATTCTTCAAAGTCATGGAAGCTTCCCTTGAATGAGGATACCTTAATAGCCTTCACGAAAATGTGAAGGATGAAACTTATCCGAGTTGGTGGAAAGATGAAATTTGCCATCACGATACTTTGATTCGATCCTGTCCGAGCTTCACAGCAGACGATACCACGCTGATCTTGATGCCAAGCGAAAATTGTCTGAAGCTTGAGTCGGAGGTAAGCACATCAACCAGTTGCTATGAAAAGTAATGAAAGTTTGTCAAATCGATGGTGAAATTTGTTCGACTGGAGCAAGCCATGGAAGTTGCCGAAAATACATTATCGTTGAGGGTAATCAAAAACTACAGACTGCTATGGGCGAGCAATTACCTCTCTCCACTCATGAAAATTTCAAATGGCCAGTTCACAAATCGAAATGGGAATGGACCGGAAAAGGAAACTGGCAGAAAACATTGTACAAATTAAAGAAAAGGCGAAGTGATTTTGTTATGAATGCAGTGCAGATTCCTTACATCAATTACCGAAATGAGAGCAAATAACTTTAGTGTCGAAGTAGGCAATATTGGATATTCTGATATAAAACCTTCCTCCCATCTAGTATATGATGGAATGTTTTATTCATCAATCGGTTAAAACCTGGATCATAGTATAAAGGTAGTACTAAAGAAAAGAGTCCCTTAACGGTTTATTGTCCTAATATTTAGGACTTAATCGATAATTATGTAGGCTACATCGAAATAACTACTTGAGTCTATTTTGAATATTTTGGTCCACTATCACTGATTCATTATTTGGCAATCAACGACGCTACTACTATGATAATTCCCTCCTCTTTTGTAATTTATCAATATCCAAAAAAAAAAAAACAAAAAAAAACCAAAAAAAAAAATAAAAAAAAAAAACCAATAAAAAAAATAAAAAACAAAAAAAAAAAAAACAAAAACAACCCCAACAAAAAAAACCAAACAAAACAACAAACTAACTAAAAAAAAAAACACAAAAAAACACACTAAACATAAAAAAAGAGACAAATTCATGTAATTTCGTTCCTTACATTCGTTAGATACCTTTATATTATTCAATTTGGTAGTTAGCCAAAGTTGATTTTTTTGTTTTATATTTTGATGAGAAATTTCATCAATATTATAACTTTTTCGGACAAATATTTGTGATTTTACATTTTTCTGAATATAAATCTAGAATACAAAATAATCTAATAATTGTAAGCAGTCCACAAGTGGATTACATTGCTTGTACACATGAATTTCTCTATATTGAATAGCTTTAGTTAAACTTTTTTCATATACAAATTGAAACCGACTGAAAATTATCAAATAAAAATGGGTGAGGGGTTTGGTCCAATTCGCAAGATTAGGTGTTTGGTACCACGCTCTACTCATAAATTAAATGGTGGTTTCGGTATGCATTTTAGCACCAATCAGTAAAATTTTTGTGTAAATGTTATGTAAAAATTGAACTGGCATAAATTCAAAATGCAGAGATTTGCATGAATACATTTAAGTATATAGGCATGAGATTATAGGAAAACAATTATAACCCCAAAAAATTTTATACGTAGTTTTATATCTGACATGAAGATAGACATTTTCTAAAAAACCTAAATTTTTTTTTCGAAAACCTAAATTTTTTTTCTGAGACGGCGTGGGAGGCCTTGCCTTTACTTATTGTAAGACTATGAATGATGTTTTAGTAAAATCTTTTCTTACCGTGGGGTGGGTCCAAGAATTAGTGGCGTAATTTTCTGAGAACCAACTTCCGGTTATTCCTAAATAACTTTATTGACACTACATTATTAAAAGGCTGGAAAGCGTGGGGAAATGCAGCCCTCAAAAAAGCTAATTCCTAATTTAGAATACAAAAAAAAGTTATCGATTATTGAAAATCACGATAAGTTACATGCTTCATACACAACTGTCATACATGACGCACACACAGCACTCGTGAATCCTTTATTACGGTGAAGCACTCTGCTCATCGTCCCCCAAGTCTATTGTTCAATGACATCGAGATGCCCTATGTCTATTGACAACCTACGACGAGGCTCGTGCTGTTGTCTGCACCGTTCATTGCTTAATTTCATTGCCGCACCGTTCATTGCTCGATCGATGCTGCTGTGGCAGCATTTTACATGCAATACGGACATTCTCACAATCCTCACGATGGCTACGGTGGGCCACGTCTAAAGGTGTGTTTCTTTGAGGCGTCAACGGCAATGGTCTATTCCATTGTGGATGACAAAGTACAGTGGAAAGTCAACCAAGGCAGAAACTTCAGAAAGCTTCGGACCTGAACACGCAATGTCCCTTGCGGTCTGACCAGCGGTGTGTCAAGAATTCCAAGCGGACGAACGGCAACTCGATCGCGAAACCCGGTCAGGGGCGTAAGCCGAGTTGGAGTGCTTGAAACCCTTCC
The DNA here is from genome assembly GCA_907163375.1 of Prostheceraeus crozeri. Lineage (NCBI taxonomy): Eukaryota > Metazoa > Platyhelminthes > Polycladida > Euryleptidae > Prostheceraeus > Prostheceraeus crozeri. Next base: position 11,094 of record CAJQUW010015744.1, on the reverse strand, counting down.
CTCAAAGATCAGAGAACTGCTCGCCGAGGATGCCCTCATGACCATAAAAGAAATGGAAGCGCGTCTCAACCCCACTCGAGCATCTTCAACTCATGAAGACCGATTGAGTCAGAGCACGCACTCCGCTCGATGGGTCCCTCGACTTCTCACTGATGAAGCTGAAGCAACGCGGGTGGACGCATGCCAGCAGAATCTTTAGTTAGCTGACGATAGCGGCGGTGTGAATGACTTCCTTTCAACCTTGTGACGTCTGATGAAACCTGGATCTGTCCCACTTCGAGCAGAATCAAAGGAACAAATCAAAGTTTGGGCCCCGATCGGTTCCAACCCTCCGGTGAAGGCGATGGCAAGCGCATGGAAGAAGAAGATTATGATGACGCGTTTTTTTGAATCAACATGGCATTGTCACGCTCGACTTCCTCGAGACAAGCAACGATCAAATCCGATCGCTACTGCTTGTCTTTGGCGGAAGATGAAATCGTATAACAGGAACAAGCCGACGAGGACGATCATCAAAGAACATTTCCTTGTCAGCATGACAACGCAAACCCCATGTGTCCAAAAGACACAAGAGAACTCTGGCGCAGCTCTCGGTCACAGCAATTCCACATACCACCGTACTCTCCCAGACCTCAGTCCATGCGACTTCTTCCTCTTTGGGCTGTTGAAGCGAAAACTGCGCTGTCGTCAGTCAAAGCACAGAAAACTGGAGAAGAAGTGAAGCAGAACTGCCACCCGTGAAATCAAGACCATGAATACGAGAAGGCAATGCGAGATCACATTCATCGATGGAGAAGTGCATCGCCATCAACGTGACTATGTTTGAAAAGGACGGAATTTGTACTGACGATTCCTTGCCTGACATGTTTTGACTTTTCATTTACGGTACATGTATGTAAGAAGTGCATCGGGTACTATAATTATTTCACATGTAGCTTAATATAATTATATAGTATCGATATGAAACTTGTACCACTGGCTTCGTGACGTTCTCCTCTTTCAAATGAGCATCCCAAAAGGGCATTTGGGTAACAGGAAGTTAGTTTCTCCAGAAAATAAACCACTAAATCTTGGACACCCCACCTTTTTTTATTTTTATTTATTTTTTTTTTTTTATTTTTTTTATTTTTTTTATTTTTTTTTTTTATTTTTTTTTTTTATTTTTTTTTTTTTTTTTTTTTTTAAAATTTTTTTTTTTTTATTTATATCTTTATTTTTTTTTTTTATTTTTTTTTTTTTTTTTTAATTTATTTTTAATTATATCTTTTCCAAACGAGAGACGAACGCAACTCGAAAAAAACATCGCGACAACCCGGTCATGGGGCCGTTAGGCCCAGAGTTGGAGTGCTGAAACACTTCCCTCAAAGATCAGAGAACTGCTCGACGAGGATGCCCGCATGACCATAAGAGAAATGGAAGCTCGTCTCCAAACCCCACGGTCGAGCATCTTCAACGTCATGAAGACCGAGTTGGGTCTGAGCAAGCTCTCCGCTCGATGGGTCCCTCGACTTCTCACTGATGAGCTGAAGCAACGCCGGGTGGACGCATGCCAGCAGAATCTTTAGTTAGTGAGCGATTGCGGCGGTGTGAATGACTTCCTTTCATCTCTTGTGACGTCTGATGAAACCTGGATCTGTCACTTCGAGCCAGAATCAAAGGAACAATCCAAAGTTTGGGCCCCGATCGGTTCCAACCCTCCGGTGAAGGCGATGGCAAGCGCATGGAAGAAGAAGATTATGATGACTGCGTTTTTTGATCAACATGGCATTGTCACGCTCGACTTCCTCGAGGACAAAGCAACGATCAATTCCGATCGCTACTGCTTGTCTTTGCGGAAGATGAAATCGGATTACAGGAACAAGCGACGAGGACGATCATCAAAGAACATTTCCTTGCTGCATGACAACGCAACACCCCATGTGTCCAGAAAGACACAAGAGACTCTGGCGCAGCTCTCGGTCACAGCAATTCCTCATCCACCGTACTCTCCAGACCTCAGTCCATGCGACTTCTTCCTCTTTGGGCTGTTGAAGCGAAAACTGCGCGGTCGTCAGTTCAGAAGCACAGAAGAACTGGAGAAGGAAGTGAAGCAGATCTGCCACCGTGAAATCAAGACCGATGAATACGAGAAGGCAATGCGAGATCTCATTCATCGATGGGAGAAGTGCATCGCCATCAACGGTGACTATGTTGAAAAGGTCGGGAATTTGTCTGACGATTCCTTTGCCTGACATTTTTGACTTTTTTCATTTACAGGTACATGTATGTATGAAGTGAATCGGGTACTATAATTATTTCACATGTAGCTTATTATAATTATATAGTATCGATATGAAACTTGTACCACTGGATTCGTGACGTTCTCCTCTTTCAAATGAGCATCCATAGAGGGCATTAGGGTTACAGGAAGTTAGTTTCTCAGAATATACACCACTAATTCTTGGACACCCCACGTATCATACTTTGCATGAAAAATAAAACAAATTTTTGCTACATAGAATTTATTTTTACCAAATATACATGGAGGCTATCATAAAGAGCGCACTGAAGAGTGGCGATGTCCAGCGAAATCGCCAGCCGTCCAAACTGATCGTTTGCTTTTCCATTCAACGTAAGCGCCATGAGCAGGACCACAGAATTTCCCTAATATTTCTTTTTGATTTCGCTTATACTCCAAAGCCATCTTGTAGGAATCCTCATGCTGGCGTTCAACCCATGGTTTGATGGGCAGATCCAGAAATGCTATCCGTGGCAATTCCGCTGTTTCCCGTGAGGAGTTATTTGCATATGCTATCGCATTTGGAAATCTGTCTACCCACTTATAGAAATCGTTTTTTAAAAGTTCGGGGTTCTTATAGGCAAAGTTCTTAATATAATGTGGATCAATTCCATGTACATGTTGTCGGCTCCATAAATCGACTTCAGATGGGTAATATACAAAAGCATGAAAAACGTCAAGCATTTTCCCACTATTATCACTAGAGATAGCAGCCAACTCCTGCATTGGTGAACCTTCAATGTCGATAAAGATCATACTTATTGAGCACCTCGTTCAAGATATGAGGAATGCAAACCTTCGACTTCACTCCAAGAATGTTTGCGTGACCACTGGGAAAGAGCACCACTTTTATAGGAGACCAATGGCTAAAAATAGCTGCGGGAAAAATTTCTGGTTCGTAAGAGAAAAGGTTGTTTACGGGAATTCCATGGAAATTGAATTTTCGATTGTAATGAGAGATAAACGTCATCGTATTGATTTTTGGAAAGGAGAGCATGAATGCACCGTGTCCGTGAAGCTTTCGAAATTTGTCAATAATGTCCTTACGTATAATGTAAATAAGACTTTCATCCACACGACCAACTACTTGAACTTTATTACTAGGAAAAAATAAAACAGTTATATTCATTAGGGATTTCACATTCTAACCTTACTGTGGTTCTAGCTTGATAATTATATTGCACCTTTCAAATTTTTGTCAAAATCCATTTCAGATGAATTCCCCGAGAGTTTTTGTCTCCATGGTTTTTTATCTGTGCATTTACAGTTTTATTGATTGATCCATTCCTTATACCTTTTGAATTTCCTTATTGATGCAATGAGAATAAATCAAACATACCTTCCGAGGAATTTTAAAATATATATACTGTTTCTCCCTCCATCCGTTTTTTTAAATTACGATTTCGTCGCCCATATCAACCCAGATGTATAGAACTGATTGGCTGATTCGAATATTTGGAATAAGATATTTGGAAGATCAATTTATATCTCCCATAGATATTTATTAAGTCCATTAGGTGCAATTGCAGATTCTTTTATTACTTTCTGTCATTGAAAGTATATGCTCTTCATTATAGGTAATGTAGTTGTAGTTTGTTTCTTTTAAGACTCCAGTACATTTGGAATGTGCTTAAGATAACTGCATATATTTACAAGAATTTTCAATTTTACACGCATGCGTAAGTGGATGCAACTTATCTACAAGTCCACCAGGAAAGGAGGCTAATGGTCTTTTTTTCTTCGCAGTTGGAGGCGATTCTCTAAACCACTAGGGCACTGATAAGTTTTTATCCACCCAGTATCTTTTATCCTCCACAATGACCACGAAACGCTTTGAAAATTGTATGCGGTTCGAATCACATGATTTTGTGAAAATGTTGTTGGTCTTTGTCTCATTAGTTTCTTGACATGGAATTCGTAAACTTTGCGATAGTCTGCATGTTGTCATCTTACGAAACCAAATGTATTTTAATTACCCTTGGCTCGTCGTTATAGCATTTCATGTTTCTGTCATCTTCTGTCTTCTTCAAACTGCATACTGACATTTTCGGTCTCAAAAATAGAATACTCTTTTATTATCTTGCCACCTGGCTTATCTTTAAAACATCCCAGCCTTGCTTTATTTTTTACGGTGTACGGAGGGTGGCTTTGGGTGGATAATTTGATGAGTCAAAGATGTCAGTTAATTGGTCGATGACATCATTCATTGTTGTCACTTCCGGAGGTAAAGGGCTAAGAAAGGACTGTCGGTATCTCTACAACATAATTGCAGCTTCGCTTATTTTGAGGGACATGGGTTAAGGTTTCGTAGAAAACTTATACATTATCTATTTACGGTTAGTCCAATATGCTTGAACCGATAAAGATTGGCTTGTTAAGACAGACTTTGTACATGTGCATTTTCACGCCAACTGATTTTCTTCAATTTAGTATGCTGAACGTAAAGTGGATGAATGCCAAGTTTTTTGAAATTCGTTTTCATTTACAAACGAACCTAGAGGGTAATCATTTCTTCTCGTGACGTCTTCCCTACATTTCCATAAATGGGAGTTTGACTTCAGTTTTAAAATATTCACGCAGGAAAGAATTTGTCTGCTTTTCGCTTTTGTAGTGTTGTGTGTAATGTATGGTTCAACCATTTCTGATTGTTTGAATTTCAACTCCTGGATGTACAGCTTTTATTTTCAGACCCATTTTCAGATAGGAATGGAGAATGCGAAATGCACAACGTAGTTTTCTTTGGTCACACTGATCCATGACCAATTTTTTGTTGGCGTGGGGAATCTGACAGTTTTCTGAGCTGAATATTTGTAAATTTTTTCAATCATTGTTTTCTATGTGGACTGACATGGTCCAGTCAATCGTGCACCATGTTGCGGTGCTAAGGGAAACTGAACCGTTTTCTCGTGAATGCAAGTTGGATAGTGCAAATCCAATTCAAAAGACATAGCCCACTTTCACCTCTCGGGGTCTATTGATATAATATTTTTTTGATTTACTGAAATATTCATTTCTTCTTTATCTATCATGAGATGTCTGATTGTGGGAGTGGCATTGAGCAAGACAGTCCATAGCATGTATGAAGTCAATAGTACATCAAATGTCTTCGTATTCACCTGCTGTAGACCTAGAGACTTGATGGAAATTGGTAAAAGTTATTAGTCCCTCCCCTGATTCCTTTACTAAACATTTCAGACATGTGACTATTCTGTTAGCAACGACACAGTTTGTCGTCATTTTTTAAAAGGCTGAATCATAAACTTATTGTGGCAAGGCTTATATAATGAATTGGGTCTAAGCCATCGTCAGCTATACAAGTATTTCGAAATAGTTCGAACAATCCGCAGAAGTATGTATCGAATTGTTCTTTCAGTGTTTGCAAGTTCAGCACCATCCACATCTTTTTTACGCGAAGTTTTGTAATCATCATCAGAGATTTTCTCTCCCTTGTCATATCTGATGTAAAAATTCTTTCTTTTCAGGCTTTTCTCGCAGTTTTTGTTTAACTTGGTTTTGCGTATGATAGGAAAATGCCTTTGGTCTTAATAAATTCGTTATCTTGACATTTCATGCTTTCTGGCGTGCGGATCCTCTGGCAGGGCGTCTCAACTAACTTCGAGAGAGATGTGGGTTAAATATTTGATGGAATCAATAATCGGGATTGTTTCAGGCAGATGACTTGTTGTAGCAGTGTTTGTTTTGCAACTTTTAATCGAGCAGAAAGCGTTAAATATTTCTCACGTGTGGTAGGTATTACCTATTTTCCAGTATTTCATAAATCCAATTGCTCGCCTTGCGACAAAGTGACTTTCAAAGCACTGAAGTTGTGGAAGTACCAACTGTGATGGCATTTTCTTTTGCGTGTCAGCTTCAAGCGAAAGTTACATATCCACCAAAGGGCGCCGCGATATTTTCCAGTTTTTTGTGACCAATGGTTCCCGGGACTTTGGAAAACCTTTGTTACTGAGAAAGTTCTATCTTACAACGAGAACTGTTTGTCTGAGACAGCCATTCATTTGCTTGGCTACAGAAAATGTCATTTATTTCGTGCGATGTCTTGATGAAAACTCGGAATACGTAGTTTTGGCTAAGGTTTATCAAGGTGTTCAAAAAAAATTTAAGCACCACAGTCTCTTCCAGAAACCAGGTAAGTGCCTTTTCTTTTATTATTTCTCTCTTGAAAGGGGTCATGCCATACTGCTGTAGCAGGAAGCTGATATGAGTGATGAATCCTGTTTTCAGGTTCGATGATGCTTTCAAAAGTCAGCGTAGCAAACAAGAATCGAAAGATAGCTCACTTTGGAAAAATTTACGAACTTATACGGAGTCTGTCTTAGGCATGATCGAGTATTTGCAATTTTCATTTAGAAACACTGATGATAATGCATCTTCCAGAAGTTTCTTTGTTGAAAAAATGGACGAATGCATGTTCACAAAAATCGGTGTTGAAATTTTGTTTTTTCATACTATAATGCACTCAATTTGCGAATGCCCATAGGGCCAATGTTCCCTTTTTTATTTACTAGGTAGTGGTATTAACGGGTTCGTTTTCCTACAAATATGGATCATTGTACCGTTCACCCAGAAAGTTTCTTATTCATAAAACGTGATGCTTACTTTTATTATCGTTTATGATTCTGAAATTTTACTGATGTCCGCTTATCTTCACCGGAAACGTTATGTTTTAAAATTTCAATTCGTTGTTAATACTTCTTATATTTATGAGGTCGTTGGCGGTTAGCTGCAATTTGATTCATAATGAATAATGGGAGAGCACTGCATATCGGGATACACTCATTGTCAGTACAATGCACATTGCTCACTGGGAGCTTCGCTTCAATTTCTGTGGAAGCTGATAACGGAACCACCACTCTGTCCGGAAAGACGCCTATAGGAATTTTACTTCAATGACGCTGAAAATCACCAATTGCATTACATCGGTTGGTTTAAAGTGTCTATATTATATATTAGTGATGTCATATGCCGATCAAACCATGTGACGAAGTCATAAAATGAAGTCACTAGGTAGTGATGAGGAAATAGAAATCATCGATTCGTTCTTCATCACTATTCTCTAAAATTTGATGTTGACAAATTGCAAGATGAGCTATCATTCTTCCACGGACTCGTGCTCCATCCAATATGCTGCGAATGTGTTCGCCTTTGTTTCGCGATTATCTGTCAAAACTGTCCATGAGATTCACTTGCCAAGAGGTTGGGGTTTAGAGAGAGGGACTTCGCCATACCTCCGAACGCCGTTCTTGTAATCGTTTCAGTGTCATGATTTAGTGATTCGGACTAAGCTGTTTTCCAACGGGCTTATATACTCCTTGGAGGAATATAAAATCAATCAATCAGTTTCTATGGAGGATATTAATGTTTATGTTTATGTAACAAAAAAGAACAAAATATTATTCATTAATTAGTTATTAACAGATTGCTCTATTAATTTCAGAGTTTTAAGTAAGTTACACAATAATGAGATGTATTAATCCCAAGATAAACCATTATTTCCAATTGGAGTCAAATTTACTTATGGCCACTCTGAACGCAAGAGCCAAAACAAGGAAATCCGAATAAAAAAGTTATAATATCAAAGTGTAAAAATTAAAATTTTGGCGTCTGGTATTGTGGACCGATATGTTCTTCTAACCAATGACATGTCGGCACACATCTGCTGGACAAGAAAAAGTGTTATTCATCATGGAGGACTGGCAACGTGGGCCTTGGATGTAATTTTTGTTTGTGTTATTTATCGATGGGTAAAGTGTATGACTATGTGTATTTGATGTTGATTTTTAGATTTGTTGTATTGTCTCGTTGGAAAGCCGTCATTTCCAACTATGAAATGGGTGGCAATCTGTAAAATGTTTTTGTCAGTCTTTCTTATATTTTTACTCATTTGTTCTAATTGCATCGCTGTTGTGCTTGTTGAAAGTGCTGTGAGTTGTCTGTTGCATGTGTGTTATGGTAGAGGTAGATGTCTCGTTCTGTGTTGTTTGTGGTGTGTTCACTTCAGATTTCTTATTTCAGTTCCCTCCCTGGCTCAGTTCAAGTCAACACATACGCTTGATAGGCGTGCTCTAAGTAGTGTCATTTCTTCTAAATTGGATCGTTTCAATTGTTTCCTACAAGTGAGGCGACTTTTTTGTATTGGGAAGAACATTTCCTCTTCCTTTCGCTGGTTGGCTCAGAGCAATCCGGAGTAGTACTTGCAATTTGTAAGGCGCCGCCCATAATCGTCAATTCTGCCCTGAGGATATTGGATGGTATTTGGTTGTGGTCCTTCCTTCTCTGTCCTCTTTTTTCCTTGTCATTCTGCTCCGCTTCCTGAGCAACTTAGTACGGTGACGTGAAAATGGGCGGTTTGATAAGGGGTCGCCTTCAGATACCCATCTTTGTTTAACGGGTGTTATGTCCAGTTGACTTCATGTTCAAAGACTCTTGTAGTGGCTGGGTCGACCAAGGAATGTTGAGGTATACGTGGATTCTTCGGATGCTGAAGGGGGCCAGCAAAGTTTGAGCACCCAGCGTAAGCCGCATGTGACGCGTCGGCTTGGAGATCTCAAGCGTTCTCGCAGGTTCCGAGGCTGGGCGACACTGACGACAAGGAGGAGACGTCACCTGAAAGACAGGAATATGTTGTTTATTAGAGATCATTAGTATATGTTAACTTTTTAACACCTGTAACATCAGAAGGGTTGTAGATGCATTAGACTCACTTTGCTTCGGGACTTCGATTGACTTATCCAAGCCGAGCCCCACCCCCCTCGCCCCCCCCTCCCATTCAGCTTTCCTGAAGAGCAATGCCGTCGATAAGGGACGACAAGGAAGAGAGGTCACCTGAAAGTACAGGAATGTGCAGCTTATTTAGAGATTCATTATTATATGTGACAATGTGTTTAACATATGAACATTAGCAGGGCTGGTAAATATACTCACCTTTGCATCGGCTCTTCGGGACTTCCATCGACTTCCATCATATGGATGATCCACAGTAAGTTTTTTGCTGAAATATGTCAATAAGCGAAATCTTAAAGTATAACCATGAATGATCACACAATCGCGTGATCATGTAACTCAACCTTTGCAATGCCAAACTAAATTGGTTTGGCGCAATTTTGATGGGAGTTGTGGGAGGACTTAATGGAGGGGCGTGGGAGGTATAGCTTTGGACAGCAGCCTCGACCTCTAACGTACGCTCATCGGTGCTGTAAGAGAAAATATATTCTTGATAAACAAAGTTGATTGAACCAAAGTTGCAAAGACTATTTTTATATTTATCGAATAAGGATACTTACCCAGGTACACACGGTCGCATGTTTGTGTGTTTGGAAACCCATTTCCCCATCACTAGCTCCGAGAGAAGAAGCATGGTATGAATTTGTGTTCCTTGTGTTGAAGCCTTGAAATCAAGTTAAAATTGTTATCAGAAGTCATCCTCTTAAACCACACTGTCTATGTATGAGGCCATACCCAGGTAGAGGTTGGTTACACTCGGTGTTACCATCAACTAGGCAGAACCCAAGAACATCTTTTCAGGAAAGTACATGTACATCCTTTCTTCTTATGTACTGAAATATTGGATCTCTCGTCGATTGCTTGATAGCATGAGGTACAACCAATTCATAAGTAACAGCTTTGAGCGAATGTCCAGTGAAACAGACCCATTGTAGAAAGTTGGATGGAGTTGAGAGAGAGAAGTGTTGCGATGTAGACGTTCAGAAAGCACGCACGAATGATGGGAACGGTACCTCAGACTTGCCTTATTTATATATAATTCCAAACAAAGAAATTATGTAACATCCTGCTCTCAGCGAATCAGAGATGTAACCAATTATTTTAACTTATAATATCACATGATATACATAGACATACCATGATATATATATGATCACTTTGCCAAACACTATGAAAATATACATGTTTAAATTATGGCCATGATAGTTGTCATTCCATGTTTATAATCAGCGTGCTACATCAGATGTATTTACAATATTCATAATGCTGTACGTGTGTAAGAGGAGGGAAAGAAAAGGAAGAGAAGAAGAAGAGGAACGAGACAGTAAATTAATCAGCATAATTTCGTAAAATTTTCCAATTTTTTTCAACCACAGGTCGCATGCGCGATGGCCGCGCAAAGTATTGCTGCATAGTTAGTACACTGTAGTGATGAATATTCATGTCACAACCGAATGCTGTGTATATGAGTGTTATGTAGACCCATCTATCTGAAAACTACGTTTCAATTATGAACCCAATGAGAGATGAATAGATAAAATACAACATTGGTTTTGAATAAATATATTTATCAATCAAATTTCAGTTTCCGAACATTGCTCAGAGAGCACATTGGTATAGGGCGCTCTCTTTTCAATGGAGCATTGGGACACTCAGGAGTGTAACTTATTGGCCTGGTGGCCTCACCGTCTTCTACCGGGAACTTCAGTGGGATCACCTTCTTCGGTGCACTAGGCACCTTCGGACATGCGCCCGCTTCTGCTGTCAATGCTGCTCTCTCCATTCTCGTCTTCTTTCTTGGTGCTAATGGTACGTTCTTGCATGGCACGGACATGGGTGATGAAGACATGGCGAATTCAAATGGATTGGGGTGGATGACATATTTATATATACAGTTGATTACGCAATGACTCTAATCGACCAATCACATCAACGAATGATGACTCATCATCTATCACATGTCCCATCTCTGTATTATGTGACATGGGATTATGGGACATGGGCTATGTGACATGGGACATGTGACATGGGTTATGTGACATGGGAGTATGTGACATGGGAGTATGGGACATGTG